>QANX01002584.1:0-30496 GCA_003254975.1 Ochetophila trinervis | reverse complement strand
TTGTTTATCCAAAAAATCAACTACAACAACCTTGCAGCAAAAAAACCCATTTAGCCATAAAAATCAGCAAGCACCACATTGTTCACTGAATTTTAGCTATATCCATAGTGGTTTAGCCATCATAAAAAATTTCAAAGCGAATGAGAACGTACCCAAAACCAAGAAGCTACACCTAGCAGCAGAAATACATTTTACGGCATAAAATTTGTTTGCACTTTGGAATGAACAAAGAAGCATGGGTATTCAGTGTAATAGTTACTCAACTGGTACAGAAATTCATGAAATTTCTAAGTTTTAAAATACAAGGTTCTGCCACATAAAATAAGTTAAACACGGTCCAAAAGATAAAATAAATAGCCCCCATTTATAAACTAGCAAAACAGAAACCAAATTCTAGAAGATAAAAAAAATTTTCACACAGAAAGAATTTTTACTTAATTACTTCAAGGCATTTAACTCAAACCAGATTACTCTCAAACCTAAATATTAAATCTGCCTACAATTGCATTTTGGCATGTCCAAATTCAGGCTGCTGCTCTTTTTATACTGCATTGCAATATATAAAAATAATAGAAACAGTAACATACTCTCAAACCTAAATATTAAATCTGCCTACAATTGCATTTTAGCATGTCCAAATTCAGGCTGCTGCTCTTCTTATACTGCATTGCAATATATAAAAATAATAGAAACAGTAACATGTTTGCCGAAAACAGGGGCAGCTCAATACACATTTCATGTATGGAGGAAAATCAATTGGAACAACACCATCAAGCATGAAACAAAGCATTGACCAAAGGGTTGCACAAATTATATGCCCACTATTTCATGCAGCAAAACCCGGCAAAAAAGAGAACAAATCAGAAGAAAAAAATTACAAAACCCCAGGCCTCACCGGTGGATCCTTCGGGACTGGAAATGCCCGATACACGCGGCGGTGGTGGGGGAAAAGATCGGTGCTCCTCCGCGGACAGAACGCCGGAGCTGGAAGCTGAGAGGGTTGCTAGAGCTGCCGCCTGCGTCACTTGAGTTTCCACTGGAAGCCGTCGGTGTTGAAGACCTCTGGAGCTGCGTAACAGTGGCAGCAACACTTGCACACTTTGAGCTCATAAGCTGGAAAAACAGAAGCTAAACACTTAACATAAAACGCAGCCGTTTATTGATGGTCAAAGAAAATGCAAAGTCAAGCTTTATTCAATGTCAGCAGTCAACCAAACTAATTTCCAAAAAAGCTTGATGATCATACACATAGCCGGTGGGAAACAGTGCCACTTAAAGGATTTTAGCAACTGTGACGGTTTATTAACCGTCACAGAAACGTTATTCAGCTATTTTTAAATTTTGGATGTCATTTAGTGACGCCAATGGTCATATTCCGTCACAAAAAGGCAACAAAATTTCAAATTTTTGTTCCCGCACAGCTGCATGTGTGACGGCCATATATTGGTCACAAATACTGTAAAATGTTTATATATTTGTGACGGAAGTTGAAAATTCCGACACAAAAAACATTGTTTTGTGACGGGTTACTTTCCGTCACAATGGCTTCCGTCACAAAAGGTCAATTTTTTTTGTAGTGAACTGTTTAGCATACACACTGTTCATAGCTTCTAAATAATTTTTAGGCTCACAATCAATTAATTCTTGATAAGAAACTAAAGCAAAAGAGATAAGGTCAGCATATCCATACCTCAGTGTTGGTTTTACCTGCCTTTTGGATCTGTCCCTTGTTAGTTGATAATCTTGTATTGACTGATCTGGTTGAACATGGACAGCTTCACTTTCTGCTTCTGGTTTTGCTCCAGCAACTGTTTCTTCAACAATTTCTGCTTCTGGTTGCGGTTCTGGTATGTTACTAGTAAAAGGTTGAAGCTCCACCTTATTCTGAGCACTATTTTCAGATTGAGCTTCACTTTCACTTTTTGCATTGTTAGTCTTTAAACATGGCATAACAGATTCATTGAAAACAACATCCCTACTAGTAATTACTTTAAAACCTTTAGATTCATACACCCACAACCTATATCCTTTTATTCCTTCTGGATAACCAAGAAAAATACACTTAACAGCTCTTGGTTCTAGTTTTCCCTCCTTTTGATGAGCATAAGCTTGGCAGCCAAACACTCTCAGATTAGATATTTCAGGTTTGTAGCCACTCCACATGAACTCAGGTGTATTACAGTCTATGGCTGTTGAAGGACACCTATTAACTAAGTAGGCAGCAGTAACAACAACCTCTCCCCAGAAAGACTTAGGCAGGCCAGAACTAGACAACATACATCTAACCTTGTCTAAAAGAGTTCTATTCATCCTCTCAGCAACACCATTTTGCTGAGGGGTGTATCTCACAGTTCTATGCCTTTGAATACCCTGATTTGAGCAAAAGCTTTCAAATTCTACATTACAGAACTCTAAACCATTATCAGTTCTATGAACTTTCAGTTTCTTGCCAATTTGATTTTCCACAAGAGCAAACCAGTTTTTAAACTTGCTAAAAGCTTCACTCTTATGTTTTAGCAAGTAGACCCAAACCTTTCTAGAGTAGTCATCAATTATGGAAAGAAAATATTTGTTACCTCCCTGTGTTGGTGTTTGTGAAGGACCCCATAAATCTGCATGTGCATAGTCTAGAACAGAGTGTGATTTGTGTGTGCCAGTTTTAAAACTCAACCTATGTTGCTTTCCTAAGATGCAATACTCACAGAAATCCACACTGCTAATACTATCTCTCTTGAACAGACCCTGTTTATTAAGAAATTGAAGACCTGTCTGACTAATATGGCCAAGCCTATTGTGCCATAATCTGGTTTTATCAGTAGAAACAGTAGCAGCTAAGTTTCCAGTAACCGTTTGACCCTGTAAGACATACAAACCACCTCTTTTAATACCTTTCATCACTACCATAGAACCCTTAGATATTTTCATTTTTCCATTCTCAGTTTTGCAAGTGTAACCAGCCTCATCTAAGACTCCCACAGAAATCAGATTTCTCTGAAGATTAGGAATGTACCTAACATTCCTTAAGGTTCTAACTATACCATCTGACATCTTAATGGAGACTTCTCCTATCCCAACTATGTCACAAGGCATATTATTACCCATCAAAACCTGACCAACATTACACTCTTGAAAATTGCTAAACCAATCTCTAATAGGACTCATATGGTAAGTGCACCCAGAATCAAGAATCCATTCTTGATCATAGGATTGAGTGGACACAACCAGGACATCTCCTATAAAATATTCATTAGATGCTACAGCAGCATCTTCATCACTATGCTCATTAAAATTCTTCTCTTTTTCTTCTCTTTTTCTTTTAAAACAGTCTTTGATTAAATGTCCCTCCTTTTGACATTAGAAACACTTTCTACCCCTGGTTTTAGACTTGGACCTGAACTTATCCCTACTCTTACTCCTAGAATAAGAGTTATTAGTATTTCTGTTAAAATTCCTCCCTCTAACAGTAAAACTTTCACTACTGACAGAATCTTTCCTCTCAAATTTGACTTCAAGATCCTTAGACCTCAACGAATTAACAAAATTTCAGTAGTCAGAGTTTCCCTACCATATTTAATAACATTTTTCACATCTTTATAAGGCTCGGTCAAGGAATTTAACAGAATAACAGCATGGTGTTCATCAGTAAATTTTTCATTACAATTAGCAAGATCCAGTCCTAACCGATTAAATTCATCTAGATTCTATCAAGATCTTTTTCAGAATTCATTTTAAAACCAAAGAATTTTTCAAGAAGATATATTTTATTTGGGAGAGACTTAACCAAATACAATTGTTCTAATTTAACCCAAATTGAAGAAGTAGATTTAGAATCATTTACCTTCCTGAGGACATTGTCTGCCAGATGAAGTATAATTGTACTATATGCAATCTCGTCCATGTCCTTTTTCTGCTCATCGGTTAGGGCTGCAGGATATAACTCATCTAGGGCCTTTGCAACCTTCTGTTGTACAAGTATGGCTTTCATCTTCTGTCTCCACAGAAGGAAATCACCTTTGCCGTTGAACATCTCTAGTTCAGTTTTCGTACCTATGATTGAGAAAGGCCTCTGTCAAAGAATTTTGACAACACGAACTCGAAGAACAAACACCAGAAAATCAAGACTCAAGAACTCTTGAGAGAGGAACCAAGAAAACCTTGCCAATTCGAATTCTCAAAGAAAGAACCCGAGCTCTGATACCACTGTTGTAAACTCGGCCTCACATATACACAGATAACAAGTAAAAGAAATAGAATAAGAACACATAAATTATAGAGGTTCGGCAAGAATTGCCTACGTTCTCTGTTAGCTCCACTAATGGAGCCCCTGCTATTTCATTATCTGTATATGTAAGAATACAAACCTATACCACAATCTAACTCTCAATCAAAAGAAACCCCTGAGTCCCTTTACACCCAATTGTCATACTCACAAACCTTTCATAAAGAAAGACTTCTTAGAACTCTAAGCCAAGAGAAAGAAGAAAGAAATTTACAGAGAGAAATAGAGAGAGAGCCCTAATCGCAGATGATGGAGAGAAAAGCCCTAAATCTAGTTTTTTTATCTCCCCTCTCTGCCGAAGATATATTACAAATATATTGACCAAGTCAAAACGTAGTGTTTAGCCTTTAACCAAAACTACACCGTTTCTCATTAATACAAAACAGAAAACCAACTTATTTATGTATCATTTTCAACATATATCAAATTTATCAACTAAATTTTTTATATTTTATGATTTTGTATTTTATTAATTGTTGATAAATTAATAATTAAAAGAGAAAAAATAATGAAATGGTATCATATAAAAAATTTGGATAATAAATTTAGTAAATCTAAAAATATTACTATAAGAAAAAAGGTCGGAAGTGGACATGAAGTTATACTTTAATTTTTCTATTTTAAATTATCAATTACATAAAAAAAAAAAAAAAANAAAAAAAAAAAAAAAAAAAAACTTGTTCATTGTGAGTTTAATAATATTGTCGGTACATATATGTCAAAAAAATAATTTATTTATTTATTACCAATGAAACAAAAAAAAATATTTATAATAATTTAAACATTTGTAAAGTCGAACCTCTTGTGACTTTCGAAAACCTAAATAATGGGGATATCTTCTTCTATATATTACTTTTTCTAAAAAGGATTATAAGAAAACAAAATAAATCATAGTTGATAAAAAATAAAAAACAAAAAGAAACTAGGCTTATATATGCACCAGTACCCTTTAAAATTACAGCTTTACTTTTTGATCTTTCAAAAATATGCATCATAATCAAAATCATAAATAGTTGACACCATTTATTTTTTTATCGTTGAGACATTTTTTTTGTTAATAAAAAAAGACGTAACCGTAATAAAATTGTTTTGCCCCAATGACCTCTTAATTTAAGCACAAAGTTGCCAAAAAAAACATGTTAACAAAAAATGTTAACCCATAGAAAAATTCTGAACTCCCTAGAACATGTTTTAAAGATTTAGAAAAACTGGGGGAGTCTCAAAACAATTTTTTGATGCTCTGTAAAAATTCAAGAATTTGTTCAAATATTGATAAACTATGGAGGCTCCAAAATAATTTATTAAATTTTGAGGCATAAATACTTTTCAAAAGCCTTAAAAAAAATGTTGAGGCTCCAAAACAAGCAATGAAGCCTTAAAAAATACTGAGGAGCTATAATTTTTTTTTTTAAATATTCAGAAAAATTAAAAAAATCTTAGAAAATTTTGGGCATTATTGAATTTATATGGTGCTATAAAAATAAGTATTTTTTGGTTTATCCAATTTTCTTGACCATTCGTAATATTTTTGTGGTTCAGAGAAACTTCTGAGATTTTCTAAACTTTTTTTGGAAATTTTTTTAGACTTCTTAAATTTTTCTGGATCCTCTAAAATATTTTAAGGCTTATGAAATTATTTTAGAGACTTCAGAATTTTTCAGGGGCTTTTAAAAAAATGTTTTGGAACTTGGACGTATATAGTTAATGAAGTATGGGTGCAATTTTTATTAATTTTTTATCCTTGAAATTGAGAATATTACCCCTTCTCACACGGCATGTAGTTGGCCATTTTGTGGTTATGGTGCAAATGTTTGAAAATTCAAGAAGCACTGCTGTCAATTTAAAAGCTCAGGGATAAAATGCATGCAACAACTCCAATAATTTAGGGAAAATAAAAAATAAAAAACTATGAAGAACAGATAGCTATTAAGCCTATCAATTTTTAAGCTCAGGGATAAAATGCATGTAATTAAGTACTTTTTTTTTCTTTTTTTTTTAAAATGATATTGCATCTTACAAACACGTCGCATAAAAAGAAATGAATTTTATTTTTATAGAGCAGTAGGTATTACAAAGAGAATTCATTTCATACTCATAATTAAGTACACAAGTAGTGATTTAGAAGATCAATACTTGATATATGCAGTGTGATTCCTGTCAGTCTTAGTGAGTGTTCCCAACACCGTAGCAATAATACACCTAAAATCTTCGAACATCACGAAACCCAAACACGCACACTCCGCATCGCACCTGCTTTTGCACTCCTCCAACGTCATTCCTTCTCCGCCTGTCGCAGTATCACTCGTAAAGTGCCTCGCCCCCGTCACATTGAAGTATTTCGCCGCCGCCGTTCTACTCTGACACGCTGGCAACTTCGGCGGCGCACAGCTCTTGTTCCAACCGACAAGCCCACTGGGTGTCGGGCACGCCAAGCACGTGCCCCTTTCGCACAGCCCGAAAGAACCGCACCTTGTCGGCAGCGAGCATCGGCTCGTGTAATACGCGGAGAAATACGCGAAGCTCTCTTCCCATCTCGATCCCCTTCCGTTGCTTCCCGCTTGAATTACATACGTGTAGGCCTTGAGATTCCCGTCGGAGCCAATTCTCACGAAAGAAAGCGTCGCGTTGTAGCTCACTCTTCTCAGCGTGAAAATGTCGCTCGGTGCCGGTGTAGCCGCAGGAGGGTTCGTCGTCCTTTGGTTTCTGTACACCGTGAAAGCGAGTTCGTAACTAGTCGAAGAGTTGTTTTGGTTGTCGGAATCCGCCGCCTTTCCGTCGAAGATAACGGTGGACGCACGCTGGGAGTAGAGCCAGCCGCTGTAGCGGATGAGCTGGCCGCGGCTGTCCGTCACGAACAGATACAGCCCATGGTTCTTTTGGTGGACCAAACTGTAGGGCCCAATAGAGGCGTCGGCATCGGACTTGCGGCTTATGAGCCTGTTAACGCCTTGGGCCCAAAGCGACTGGCCCACTAGAAGAGTGTCGGATGGATGATCAAAGCTCTGCCAGATGGGCCTTCCTGCGGAATCGTGAAGGACCAAGTTGCCGTTGGGGAGCAATTGAATGGCGGTGACACCTCTGAAGCGCGTGTTGGATTGCCAGAAAATGCGGCGGCCGTCTGTGAGGACCAAGTTTCCGTCGGAGCCGAAAGAGAGGGTGGCGTTTTCGCCGATGGGGTGGTTCCGGTTGGCGTCCCAGACCCAACGCATGGGGCTTTGGTCGCCGGGAACGCCTGCTCCGATGCCCAATGTGTAGGCACCGGGGGTGGTGCTGTAGAAGCAGAGCTGGAAAGGGTAGGTAAAGAAATTTACGTTTTTGGTACGGACCACACGGTATTTAGCGTTGTATTCGGCAGTTGCGGGTCCGAATTCACCGTGGTTGATGAACGTGAAGGTTTGGTCTGCAGGTACTTCAGCTTGGATTGCAATACAAAAGAAGCTCAAGAGAAGGACATAATGGAAGACAAAATATGGTGTCGAAGAAGCCATTTTGGTTTTTAAAGAAAAATGAACCTGTTAAATAGGAAAAAAGTAAACTGCTCTGATTGGGAAAAATAAATATTTAATAATCAGACGTAGATTTTGACTGATGAGCTTGCCAATTGGATAGGGATCGAAAAGAAAAAGGTTTTATTTTTCTGCATAAGATTTGAGAAGTCAAAGAAGATGGCATTTTGAACGAATTAGGCCGTTTAGAGCAAGTGGGCTTTTAGGAGGAAGGAACCAGTTAGATTGCAATGGAATAAAGATGAGCCGAAACAACTATATTCTTTATGATAATCTGCAAATTTTTATATGCAACTGATATATGTATTATATATTATTCTTCGTTGAATACTTAATAATATTTATGTAAAGTTTTTATATTTTAATTTATTATTTTATAATATTATAAGTAAAAATGACACATATCGTATGAAATAATTTCATATCGTACTTTCTCCCTACTTGACAACTTTGGATGCTGCTAGGCTACTAGCTAGCTGAAGCTTTATATTTTGAAAAATAAAAATTTGGACAAAATTTTTCTAGTGAAATCTTAATAAATAATAAAAATAAATAAAGAAAATTAAAATATTAAATTAATTTAATTGTTTTTAAATACACATCAATTATTTTATCTAGTTATTAAAATTTTAATGAAAAAGTTAATAAAAATAAGTGGTTTAAAAATCATCTCATTTTTTTCTCTAATTTTTCATATCCCTCCTGCTATGCTCGTGATAAAAAGGTGATAATGGCTATATGGCAGAGAATTTAGTAATTTAAAAAATTGAGCATTTTCACTGAAAACTTTTATAATTAAGAAAATGTTGTCTGAATTATTAACAGTAGTATGGTGGGTCGAGGTACAATAATACCAAAATTAATCTAATTAATTGAAGAAATCCAGTGCAATTTGGGTTTATTATTTTGTTCTTCCAGTCCACACAAGAATATATAAAAANATATAAAAAAAATAAAAAATAAAAAAAGAGAGGTTTTTTCTGAATTTTAAATGGAAGGACCAGATGGAGACTTCCAAAAAGAGCGTAGAATAGAATAGCAGAAAGCCAGCAAGGCAAACGAATTGGTGGATATGATATATCCGTACATAATTAAACACCAACATTAATTCTACTGACAAAAATATTTAATAATACCCAACAAATAAATAATTGTTGGACATATAACTGATCTAGCTTTTTCTTTTTCTTTTTTCCCTAGAAAACTGACTCGTTAAGCATCCCAAATGGATCAATTTCACCAACTTTCGTACTCGTAATTATTTATTTTATTTTATAAATTTTCGTACTCGCAATGTATTTTAAAAGAAATCAGTCCAAATTTATGAATTTTATCGTAATCTTTAGTTTCATCCTTTAATATATATTTGTTTATTCCCTTTCCACAAATTTTGTTACCAATATTGTTTTAATTTAAGGTAGTAAAACTAGAAAGAAACTAGAGGTAGAGAGAAACTTAGTTCCTTTTATTTTATTTTTTTATGAACAGAGAGAAATTTAGTTCCTTGTGTCTTTTCTATACGGTTATTTTAAAAAAAATGTTTGCCTTAGAATTTTATTTTTTCCCTTTCTATTAGAATTATTATTTATGAGTTTCATATATGGTTCACTGATTTAAAAAAAAAAAAAAAAAAAAAAAATCCTATCCGAGATAGTCTCCAGCTAACAGTTGGCACATTTTGACTGATCACAGCTATATCGTTCTTTTGCCATAGTGGTGAAAATTTATACATAAATAAATAAATAAATAAAAAGTGATGAATTTATAGTGATCACTCTTTGAGAGAAATTGTGAGAAGCAAAATTGAAGATGAAGCAGCTTAATTAGGTCGTTCTTTTGTAGCATGCGCTTCGTAGTTTTGGTTTTGTTATTTTTGGACTCTGCGTTTAAAACGCTGCTGATTTTTTTTGAAAGAGGTTTTTTAGCAGCTTACTAACTTATTAGTTATAACGTTCTTTCATTAGTTTCATGCATGGTTCGCTCATTCGGAGAAAACGAATTCCTTTCACAAAAAAATAAAATAAAATAAAAAACTTAAGTGCTCCGGAAATACTGAATTTTTTAGACACATTCATGTAAAGCTGAAGAGATTGGTATTTGGTAATCCCGAAAGGCCAGAATACTGAAAACGAGTGGGCCCTACGTGACTGTTTTTGGAAATTTCGGTACTTTTGAAATACCAAAAATGTTCCCCATCCCAGACGGGTCCAGCTAGCATTAGGCAAATTTGACTGGTCACGATCATTATTTTGACTCATTGGAGGAAATTACATTCAAATCATCCCAAAGAATTTTAAAATTCGCTTATTACTTCCATTAGTTCACGAGATATGTGTCCATAATTGTAATTTAGTCCTTAATTTTTGTTTCATGGTGCCTTTTGGTTTTTAATTTAATTTTAGCAGTTTTGAAATGTTATTCAACATGATATAGGGGTTTTATGAGGTTGTTTAATTTTGCTATGTTGTTGTTTTTTTTATGCATATTTCAAAATTATTAAAGATAGTTCAAAAATTAAATTGCATCGAATACTGAAATTTAGATATCAAAGTGTATATATATATATATATATAAAGTTTATCACACCTATGAGTATTGTTGGGGAACCAGCAGAGCTATTAATCCTTTAAAATATTATATATCAGAGGAATTTTGTGTATATTATTAAATTCCTCTGTTATCTTATTAAATAATAAAAGAGTGTTCTTTAAAAACTTAAAATTAAAAAACAAAAAAGTCATATAAATATTAATAATTCCGCTAAAGGCAATTTGAATCGTATATATATATGTTTATGTAAGAAATTAGGAATCCACAAAATTATACGTTTCAATCCACACTTAAAATTTTGGATATTTTGGAAATTAGGAATCGTATATATCCAATCTCTGCCAGTTCAAAAGCAAATGTATACACAAAGTTGATTGAAACATGCAAGTTGGTCTAGGAATTTAATACGAGTCACCTCGTGCAGTTGTATTTATCACAAATGACACCCGTAAGAAAAAATTCCAGATCAGACGGCTGGAAAGTAAGTTGTATGATCCTGTACATCCTATAGTATAATTTCAAAAATAGGACTTTTTTGTTTTAAGATGATATACAAAATAGTGCAACTCAATGCTAAAAGTTATTATTTTCTAGGATAATTATCGAAGTTCAAATCCTCTAACCTACAAAATAAAAATAAAAATATGATACAAAACAATGTCTAAACCAATGGCAATTTTCTAATAGGCAAAATCTGCAAAATTAGATATAATTTATATGAAAAAAAAAAATCATCATTTTTTTGAAAAGAAAATATCTAGACTCAGCTTATGCTGGGCGAGTTGGCGACATTAAAAATACAACATTTTAAATAGATCCAAATTAACAAATTAAATAGTTGGTTAAAAATAAAATATAAAAAATATAATTATTTATTTTTTATTATTTTAAACTTTAGATACAGTAGTAATTCAATATATTTTATTATTCTAATCTCAATAATTTAACTATAAATGCATCCCCTGCCCAAGCACAAAGATGTACACAAAATTGTCATCTCTTTCCTTCACCATTTTATGGTTGTCCATATGTATTCAATTCTGTCATTAATATGACTATTTTCCAAGCTCTTCTCCTCCCAATGCCACCTTCAAGTTTGTCAATGAAGGCGTGGTCGACTTCAAGTTGCTTTCAAATGGTAATTGAAATGGTCCTTCAGGACTCCAAGTGTCGTTTGTTTGGCAAAGTTTTGTCTACGTGCTCGATAGACTTCTAGCTGGGTGTTAATTTCCATACCAAAATACAACAGCACAGCATCATTTCTTCGTATTGGCATATATGGGAATTATAATCTATGAGGTACCAAATTCCTAATTTATAATAAGGCTAAGCGATGGGAAGGCCATTACTGGTTTCAATTGACTAGTCAACATAAAGCTAATTGTCATAAATAATGCAAGTAGGTTCAAAAAAAAAAAAATGTAATAAGGTTTTAAGGTGCTTACTAATTTCAGCTTGATATATATATATATATATATATATATATATAGTTTTGGTGTGTATGCTAGTGAATGAAGATATCTGTCAATCGGTGTGTTTATGTGTGTGGATTTGTTGTTAATGATAAAATAAATTATAAGGTTTGCTTCCATTTATCAAACGGTAAATAATGTTAGTTAGGTGTCCCTTAGTAACATATTTTATGTTTTTGCTTTCTTTTTTTTTTTTGCTACTTAATTTGTGTAATTTATTTATCTTAGTTGTAGTTAAAATTAATTAACCATTTCATTAACTATAAAATTGAAAATAATAATAATAATAATAATAATAATGCTAAAGTTACTAAAATATTACCATATACAATTTTCAAACTGTCTTAATGGATTTTTTATTGTTTTTTTCTTTCAAATTTATAATCAATTTAAAGTGTTTAACAAATCATAACTACCACCTAATAAACATTTGAAGTAGCAAAAAATTAAATAAATAAAAAAACAAACACGTTACCAAAAAGAATATGTGAAATGACAGAATACTATAGATCATCAGCGCAACATTTGGCATATTCTTTCTTATTATACTAACATAGATACCTATTTTTTCCCCATTTTTTTAAAAATGTTTTAAATCCTTCCAAAATAATCATATTTTCCGTACTAGATAATCCAATCACAAAATCACTGTTTTTCAAATAATAATTTCAAATTAGAATCCCCGGAATCGATCATAAAAAGGAAAAAAAAAAAAAAAAAGGAGTGATCATCTTTCTTAAAGCTTCATTTTGTGAACAATGTGAGTAATGAACCACATCTGAACTACATCTTTCCAATTTTTAAAAAAAAAAATTACCACAAACTCATGAAGAAAAGAATAAAATAGAATTTTATTATCATTATTATCATATTAAAGAAGAAAATTCTTAACCCAAAAAACAAAAGAAAGAAATATAAGAGTTTTTTTTTTTGGGTCTAAATATAAGAGTTGTTTTTGGGTCGATGAAAAATAAGATGATTCATCGATCAATTATGGGTCTGGATGATTCTTTTAGGCTTAGGGCTTTAGACGTATTGAAAATTTCACCAATCCGGTATACTTGGTGATGTAAGCCCATATGTACGCGGAAAGCCCCAGCCTAACACTACTAATCACACACTCGTCGCCTTAATATTCTGTTCTCTACCTTATATCAACTCAAGAGAAACAATTTAAAGAGTTACCAAAAAGAGGAAAAAATTAAAGCCTTCTAGTTTTTTTGGCATAAAACTATTTTCACATTTTTTTAGATCTCATTGTAAGTCAATCAAATAATATTTCAATTTAACAAATCATTTAAAATAAAAATAAAAATGGAGGTCATGATATTTTCCTTAATAATCATTCTTCAACACATTTTAATTGATTGTTTTCTCTGAGACGTTATAATTTTCATTTATGTTCTCTCTCAATCTACACACACACACATATATATATATATATATGGATATTTGAATATGACATATGATAGTAGAATACAAGGCTAGTTTATTGTATTGAACTATATTGTATTAGACAAGTTTAATCTAATCAAATTAGATTATTTGTAAATAGTCCAATCTAATACTATAGTTTAATGCTGTCAACAAATGGGTTACAAGATCATGCACTTTTTTACATGGAATTTTGTTATTTGTCACCACGAGTGATTATCATTAGTGAGATTATAGTTTATGTGGTAAATTTTAATTGAGAACATTTAATTCTATTTTTTTTAATACTAAAATTTTAATTGGAAAAAGTGAATATATTAATGATAACTATTTAAAATGTCATATAACATGTAAATTTTATTGTGATTAATTATCATTAGTGACAAATAACATTTTTTTTTTAAATGTTTCTAAGGCAAATTGTAATAAATATCAACTCTATACTTTTATATATCACAAAGAAGAGATCAGTCACATTTGGATTCAAGTATTCTTCTCTGTTGCTACCACACGAGAGGGAGAAATGTTTTAGCGACAAAGGCTTCCATCGCGAACTCCTATCAGGTTAAAAAGACGCCTGAATCGGTACATTCACTAAATACTTCTTAAACCTATAACACCACTACGAATATGTCTTTTTTATTCTAGCAGGAAAAAAAAAAAAAAAAAAAAAAAAAACTTAACCTTGACCAGCCATAACAAAATATCCATTTATACTATTGCGCCTTGTTTATATTTATTATGGTACTCAACCACTACAGTAATTAATCCATCTATACTCTCTACCTTTGAAATTAAACCCTGAATATTCTTGTACCGTAAGCAAGACGAACATCATGAAAAACAAATCAATGATATTGAGGAATTATGTCTTGATGGTGGTCATATATTTGTTTGATCTCTATCAACCATAAGTTTCCAATTATAGACAGAAATCTCAAATACAACTTGCAGCTTTAAATATGAATTTATATATAAGTTTTATTAATTAAATAAAAAAGGGATCTAATTAATATACAGAGTGAAGTTGTAACTAATTAATTACTGTTGTATCTACGTAGGTAAATGAATATTGTACTAATTCGCTCAACAAGACATTAAACCAAAGAAACCTGCCAAACCAATATAAGAAAAAATTTCAGGAACAATAAGCAGTGTTTTTACTCCTTTTTGGTGAATCAGTGTTTTTACTCCTTATATGCATGAATGGTGAGTTTCACTTTCTTACTACAAAATTATCATATCAATATAAAATGTTCTTTTTATTATTTTCTTCCCTTTTTCGCAGTAAACCAATAGACAATTACACCCATATTAAAAGTAATTATATGATCTTTATAGTTTTGTTATTTTTTATCAAGTTAATTACACGTTGGAAATTAACAAATTCTTAGTCTAAATATGTTGTCTCCACTTTCACTTTGCATGTCTCATCAACCTTCATAAAAGCGAAAAAGGTTTCTTCCAATTTTTAAAGTAATATTCTATACTTGAAACTTAAAACTAAGTAAATAAAATGAAAACCTACAAGGTACAAAAATCTATGTTGATATTGCTATACTTAGATGAGGCTGTATATAATATATGAAATGTCAATTTGTGCAAACTGTGTCAAACAAAAAAAAAGAAAAAAAAAAGAAATGCACTTTTCAATCCGAAATGGATCTATGCAACATTAGACAAAATTTGAATGGTCTCCATCAATCCTTTGATTCAGTGAAGGAAAATTCAAATTTATCAAAATTTAATTCGCGTTTCCAACTCTGTTTCAACAACACCACCCCAAATGCCTTCACTCTCGCCCCTCCAATGGCAACCTCACGCAAAGCGTAACTTTCTTTGGCAAAGTTTCGAACACCCAATACACACTATTTCGGTGGGTCAGTCTCTGAAAGCTGGGGTGTGACTAAGCTAGTGTGCATGCTCTCCGAGAAGGAGAACTTGGACGGGCCTTATAGCTTGGTAATTGAGCCTAGAGGAGGTGAACTATACTACAAGAGCAACACCTCTGCTAAGCCACTGCTCTATTTTTCATTATCTAAAAGGTTTAGTATTTTCCAAAAATGGAGTCTGTGACATTGAAAAATGAGCCAGAAACCGATGAGGGTTTTGCTATGACATAACGGTAAGAGTACCAAGCGGTCAATTCTTCATTAGGAAGTGATCTTGTATTGGGCAGACCAAAATACAATAGCACATTGTAATTTCTTAGGCTTGGAATAGATGGGAATGTTAAGATTTACACTTACTATGAAAAGGTTGATTGGGGTGCATGGGAGATCAGATTCAGTCTCTTTGATAGAGACTGAATTGGGAAAATGAGTGTCAATTGCCTGAACGATGTGACAAATTTGGTGTCAATGAGGATAACCAATGTGTGGCATGCCTTTCTCCAGATGGACTAATGGGTTGGAGCAAAAACTGTCAGCCTGAGAAGGTTATAAGCTCTTGTAGAGCAGGTGATTTCTATTACTATAAAATAGGAGGAGTTGATCATTTCTTGAGCAAGTGTACCAGAGGAGATGCTGTGAAGGAAAGTGATTGTGGGATAAACTACTCTAAGGATTGCAAGTGTTTGGGGCTACTTCTACAATCAGCAATACTTCAAGGTGTTTGATAGCTTATAAGCTGAAAAACCTTGACATAAGTTGCAAACAATATTGTTCTGCAGCCTCATTACATTTGTAACAGTTTCTTTTGCAGTCTTAGACCGTAATCAATTAAGGACTAATTAGTAATGGAATTGTTTCATTTATTTTACTTATGTTTGTTTTTATTTAATAAAATTCAGAATAAATATTTGCCTTGATTTTCCACATTACTTTTTTTTGGTCTTGTTTTTAGTTATTTCTCAAGCATTCATCCATCAGATATTTGTGTAGTCCAAGAAATGATAGAAGAAGATTTGCTAACAGAATCATCTGGAAATAACTACAATGCTGTTGAATCAAATGAAGTCCATAGCATTGAGAATACGATGGAAGTATAAAAAATCTACTTTCCATAAAAGATAAGAAGATATTTTTTGAAAAATCTACTTTATTAAGGTGTTTTAGTAAAAGTTATTTTTCAAAAATATAGAATAAAAAGAAAAAATAAAGATAAAGATAAAGTTGCTGAAGTGGCGACTTTCAGAAAAGGCCAATTTATTTTTTCTCTATACAAGCTAGTTAGTTGTAAGATTAAACATAAGTTGTAATAGTTTTGTAATGTATTCATAATCTCTAACCTACGTACCCTTTTTTTTTTGTGTTGATATTGATGAACTTCACCAGTCATTCTCTCATTTCCACTGCATCAGGCTCTGCTTGAGCATCAGTATTAATAACTGGTGCTGCTTCACCCAATGGCAAACTTCAGAAGTCAATTTAATGCCTCTTTTTATTTTCAAAAATGACCAGCTTTTCTTTTTTACTTTTTGTTGGTTACATTATGGAAGTGATGCAAAGAACAAATAGAGAAACAATACCAACAGAAGATCAGGAGCTATATTACAAATTCACTCGCCAGTCTTATCTGATCGAGTGATGGAATAGGTTGCCTCAAGTCAAATGCCAAGATTTCCTTATCATCCTCTGTTATCCACAAGTAGGAGTACACACACGTTACTCTCTTCTTTCACACACACACAAACATATATATATATATATATATATATATATGGGTCTCACATGTATGGATTCCACATATATGTGAAAGAAGAGAGTAGTACTCCGAAAATATTAATTTTTTTTTTCTTATCCACATATCAATTATCTATCTTTGATTTTTGCTTACTCACCAGTACGATCAGTCATATTTAGTACATGGGCTTAATCCAATTTGCAACATCTCATACATTTATGCTCATAAGTTTGTCAAAAGGAAAATTCGGACGTGGATTTGTTCTCATAAGAAGTTGAAAAATTATACTTTTGGTTAATTGAAAATAGTTACTAAGAAATTCCATAAAACAGAAAAAAATTAATAAATAAATATAGATTAACACTAATCTCTTTAATCGATTAATAGAGAAGAAGAAAAAAGAAAAGAAAAAAAACCTAACAAGCCAACCTATTAACTTCCATTTCATGGACTGTCCCTGTCAGTTGCCAACTATTAACTTCCTTCAAATTTTGGGATCCGTAGGCTAGCTACTGTCTTCCTTGTCGTTTTTTATGAAATAATGTCAGTTTGAATTTTGAAACATAATACCAATATATATCAAGAAGAATAACTAGAAATAAAAATACAATATGAAAAATTAAAATAAGAATAATAAAACAAAAAATAAAAAACGCACTCCGGTATTCTGTTTCTATGTCTCTCCGGCTCTAGCTTAGCTACGTTAAGAAAATGAAAGATTAATTATCAAAGTTGCAATATAATTAATTATCAAAGAGTTTTATCGAACTAAAACAATATTTTGTTTTGAACTTCTAAATTATCTTTGTGAAACGGTTCTTTTTTTCTTTGTCACTAACGAGAATGATATGAATAGATGAATAGCAATACGTCAGCCTTTATATATATGATTTTCTGAATTGAAGATGAATTTTTTCTCATCAGGCTTTGAATCCATGATGGCTGATATCACCTGTGGTATTTGCCAATTAAAATTTTTTAATAGCATTAAACACCTTTATCCTTCTATCCTTTTTTATCATAATAAATAAAAATATATATATATAATATTTTATTTCTATCTTTGAGAAACAGTTCAATAATCCTTTCCAATCTTTGATTCGATCCCACATAAGCAATGCCAATATGGTAATGGCTTGGGATTGAAATTGGGCATTGGAGGGGCCATGATTGAAGGGAAGTAGGAGGGGAGATTTTTATATGGATGTTTACTTCATCATCATTTTAATTATCCATATTTATTTATTTTTATTTTTTTGTTATTTTTGGTCACCACTTCATCACTCTAATATTTATGTTGCCCATTTTACTTTTGTTTTTTTAAAAAAAAAAACTTAAAAGTCTTTTTTTTTTTTCCTTTATTTTCTTTCTCCATTCTCTACGTTGTTTCTAATCATTTCTCTCTCTAACTCTCATTCTCCCTTTGATGAAATAAATAGCTTGAGTTAAACAACCTGTCTTTCAGAGATAAAGTTAAAATAATAGTGGCGAAGAAAACCACTGCTGTTAAACCCAAATCATCGGCACCACCATTGATGCGGAACTCTAAATTTAAAAAAACAGTAATTCCAACACACAAGATGATATAGAACAAACCCTAGATAAAAATCTGTCATATAGCACATTTAGATATCAAGTGTATCTAGCAACACTAATTAGAAGGCAAATAATGAAATTAAAATTCACCACAAAGTAAATATATTTGATGAGATGATCAATTCCCAATGCAACAAGTATAAGAAGAACTATCATCACTTGGAACACACAAATCTTGTTGAAAGAAGAGTAAATTCTAAATAATCAATAATTAAAGTTGTCTTCCTTACAAGCTAGTAACCCTCTTTATATAGAGATTAGGGTTAGGTTAAGAATCAATCTAGACCATAAAATAATTAAGAAAGTAATCCTAAGGTTGAAAACTAACCCTAAATAAATAAAATACGAAAAAAGCAAATATTACAAAACTATCATTATAATCCAAAAATAACTAAATTACAAAACTGCCATTATAAGATGCTTATTTTTAAAACTACGTCGTTTCGTCTCCGTAATTCCTGAGCATCAATACCACCTTCATCCCTTGCTTGGACATCATGCTTAAATCATCATCTTTTGCTCCAATAGTAGAATATGGCTCTATGATGCTCACATCATTCCATTCCTCTTCAAAAAGATTTATTATCGAATCTGCATTCATATCAAAAGGAGAAAGATCTTAAACATTAAATGATGCAGACATATTATATTCACATGAAATATCAATCTTGTATACAATGTCATTAATCTTTTCAAGCACTTGAAAATGTCCAATGCCTCTAGCATCCAACTTAAACTTTTTTTTGTTATGAAACTTTTTCTTCCTCCAATGTACCCAAACCCAATCACATGGTTCGAATATCACTTGCTTGATGCCCCTTGTTGGTTGTAATCCTTTGAGCATGTCCTCTGGGAATTCTTTCAAAAAAGAAACAAAAACACTAGGAAAATTTGAGTTAAGGTTAGCTTAATAAAAATAAAATTCCCTAAACTTCACAAGAATTAGTGCTATCTTGCATAAGCATGATCCTTTTACAACTCTCTCTTTTACATAAAAACTCTTTTTCTTTTCATTTTTCTCACTTTTCTCTCTTGCACTTTCCTCTTTATTACTAGTGCAATCACTCATCATTGGGCCTTTATTTTTATTCTTTTCACTTTTGGCCTCTTTACACTCAATTTTTTTATTTGTCTCACTTCCCAAATCCTCATGGGAAACTTTGGATAGTTTCAATTCACCTCTTTTAGAAATAAGGGTGCAAGTGTGACTTTCTTTCCATTGTGCTCAAAAGAATACATATTCTTAAAACCTTTATGGATAGTCCTCCTATCAAATTGCCATGGTCTATCCAACAAAATATGCCCCGCTTGCATAGGTACTACATTACACAAAACTTCATCACTATACTTTCCAATAGAAAATGCAACTCTCACTCTCTTATTTACCTTAATCTCCACACTATCATTCAACCATTGTAACCTATAAGGGTTAGGGTGTTTTTCACATACTAGTCACAACTTCTCAACTAAAGTAGTACTAGCAACATTAGCACAACTACCCCCATCAATGATTAAACTACATGTTTTACCACCCACAAAACATCTAGTGTGAAAAATATCTTCCTTTGTTCTAGTCCATCTTCCTTCACCCTCAATTTAATACCCTCCTAATTACTAGGGACTCTCCTACCACAGGATACTCTACATCCTCCTCTTCACTAGAATCATACTCTAATGGTGGCATTTCCTCATCGGATTCTGAGTCTGACATTACTTCATTACCCCTCATCAACATAGTATTTCTATTTGGACATTCAGATGCAATACGCCCAAACTCTTGACATTTAAAACATTTTATTTTCCTATGTCTAGAAGTACTAGAAGTTTAGGATTAGAAGTACCTCTTGTTGGGTTGGCACTCTTATCATTGAACTTGGATGCATCTCCAATTTTCTCTTTGGTCTCCAAGTTCTTCTCTCTTTTCTTGTCGTCATACTTGTTCCACTTCGAGTTGGAACCCCACTTTGAATTGGAGCTTGAAAACCCTTTTGATGGCCCTTCACTTCTCAATTGTTTTTCCACTTTAATAGCCATGTTGACCATTTCTTCCATCTCTAAATATGGATGTAGATCCACCACCTTGGCAATATCTTTATTCATCCCATTTAGAAATCTTATCATTGTAGCTTCTCTATTCTCGTCAGTGTTGGCTCTTATCATAATAATCTCCATCTCTTTGTAATACTCCTCTACGGACCTAGACCCTTGTATAAGTCTCTGCAACTTTTGATGAAACTCTCTATAGAAATAGGATGGTACAAACCTCTTCATCGTAATTCTCTTCATCTCATCCCAAGTTGAGACCGGATCTTCTCTATACCTCTTCTTTGATTGTATAAGTTGCTCCCACCAAACTAGAGCATAGTTGGTGAACTCTACTGCGGCTAGTTTAACATTTTTCTCCTCATAGTAATTGTGACAATCAAATATTAACTCTACCTTTTTTTCCCATTCCAAGTATGCCTCAGCATCACTTCTTCCCTTGAATGGCGGAATGTGCATCTTAATGAAACTTAGGTTGTCATCCATTCCTCCTCTTGGCTCCTCTTTTCTAGGTTTTCTCCTTACGGTTTGGACTTCATACTCTTCTTCATCAGAAACAATTACCTTTTGTCTCATAGGTCGTGTTCCTTCCTTTCTAGTATTATTGGACATGGTCATGGTCATCTCTCTCATTTGCTCCATCATCTCATCCATCCTAGATTTCAATGTTTATTACATCCTAGAAGTCAATCTCTCTTCCATCCTTCTATACTCACCTTCCAAGGATTGTCGTAAGAGCTTTGGATTCGGTGTTGCCACTTGCTCTTCTTCCGAAGTAGAAACTCCATCTCCATCTCTTTTAGACATTATTACACACTCCCCTACGTGTTTAACTCAACAATGCTAAACCCTTGTGTTTCACACAAATTTGGCTTTTACCCTCTTTATGCTTACCACTCAAGTTTTTTATCACTCAAGTCTTGTTCACCAAGTTGCACTTCAGAACCAATTATCTTAAACAAAAATATAAAACTAAAATAGCAAATTTCAAAATTAAAACCTAACAATAAAATCAAGTTCAATTCTAGAGCAAAATTGGCACAAAAGAAAAGGACAAAAGAGTAATGAAACAAATAATAATTACTCTATAAAATCAACACAATAAGAATAGGAAACTAAACAAATTTAGAATAGGAAAATATGAAAATAATAAACTATGAGAATTAGGAAACAAATAAATTAGAAAAGTAGGAAATATGGAATAATAATAAAAAATCAGAAACCAATTAGGAATAAGTTACTTTCCTAATATTCAAGCAACCAATCTCAATATTCCAACTTTCAATCTTTTTTTTTTGCTACTATTTTTTTTTTGTACGATTTTTTTTGGGCGATTTTTTTTTGAGCACTCTAAAACACCAAGAACAATGAAGAACTCAAGAACAAAAGAAAAAAAAACGCAGAAAACAACAAGATAATCAAATACTTCAAAAAGATAAAACAAAGAACAAGATAAATAGAAATTTATCTTGGCCTTGCTCTGATACCAAATGATGCGGAACCTCAAGCTTAAAAAAAACTGTAATCTCAACACACAATATGATATGGAACAAACTTTAGGTAAAACCCGTCATATAACACCTCTAGATATCAAGTGTATCTAGCAACACTAATTAGAAGTTAAATAATGAAATTCAAATTCGCCACAAAGTAACTACCTTTGATAAGAAGATCAATTCCCAATGCAACAAGTAGAAGAAGAATTATCTACACTTGGAACACACAAGTCTTGTTGAAAACAAGAGTAGATTCTAAATAATCAATAATCAAAGTTGTCTTTCTTACAAACTAGTAACCCCATTTATATAGAGATTAGGGTTAGGTTAAGAATCAATATAGACCATAAAATAATTAAGAAATTAATTCTAAGGCTGAAAACTAACCCTAAATAAATAAAATACGAAAATAGCAAATATTACAAAACTGCCATTATAATCCGAAAATAGCTAAATTATGAAACTGTCATTATAATCCAAAAATAGCTAAATTACAAAATTGCTATTATAAGATGCTTATTTTTAAAACTACGTTATTTCGTCTCCGCTACTCCTGAGCATCAATACCACCTTCATCCATTGCTTGGACATCATGCTTAAATCATCATCTTTTGCTCAAATGGTAGAATATGACTCTATGATGCCCGCATCAACCACTCATGAAAAAGAAACTCACCGTGAAAAAGAAATCAATTTACATGAAACTGCCTCGCACTGCACAATCAGCCTGAAGTTTCCTTTAGGTTGGGTTGTGCAGCATAAATACACACAACTTACAGAATTAGCACACACCATTCTTACGTTGGGAGGTGTGGCATAAAGTAGAATGGTATGTGCACTTCTCATAAATTTGCACACATAGCCTTTATGTTGGACGGTGTGGCATAAGTTGGGTGGTGTGAATCTCGTCCAACATTTGCAACCACCGCGCAATGCTTAAGCAGGCTAGGTATTGTCATCTTCAACTTCTTCTTTTTTTGAATTTTTTTTGCGCTTAATTTTTTTTCAAAAACACACAACATTCAAACACATTAATTTATATTATTATAACAAAAAAAAAATCAAATTAGCTTCATGGGTGGTGGAATTGGGTTTAATGTTGATAAGAAAAAAAAAATTCTAAAAAGCTTGAAAATGGAGTCCAAAACTTTTCTAATGTTTGATGTTATTAACCAAGTGGTATTTCAAAGTAGTCAATACAAATAAAATCTAAAAAAAATAATAGTAAATTGTAAAACAAGAAAGAGAACGAACGAATTCACAAAAAATAACAAAAAAATGATAGTTATTTTGCTAAAGAAAAAGAAATGGTAGATAACAACATAAAAGATAAGGTAAATAGATAAAATATGTTCGGAGTGATGACTTAGTAATCATAAATAGCTAAATAAAAAATAATAGGTATAAATAAATAAAAATCAATCTTTTATTTGTATAGGGATGTCCACAGCTAAATGTGGTCAAAGAAAGAAGTCTAGTTGTTGCAAGAATGTTGGTGCTTAATACCAATTTCCTTCTCTATTACACATATGAATCCTACAAAATGGGTCCAAAGAATGTATTAAAGGAAGAAGTTGGTACTCCATGAGTACCAGAAAACTTTGCTATTTACCAATGATGCAGCAGCCAGCAAAAAATATTAGATGCGTAGTATACTTTTTTTTTTTTTTTTTATAAGATGCGTTGTATTATATACTTGCATATAATGCATATGGGTTTTATATACACCGTTGAATAAACTATATACACTCTTTAGTTATGCAAAATTACCGTACCAATTTTTAACGAACTTTTTTCTTTTAAAATCATTTTTTTCTTCCAAATAAAATTATAAATAAATAATTTTTTATTGAACTAACCGGTCGATGTCCAACTTCTACTTGCATTCAATTGATGAACAATGTACAATTTCTCTAAAGACTAGTTATTTTATATTCGGTCTAAGAAAGAAATTGAACACATACATTTCCATTATTTTTCCTTCAATTTTCTTACCCACTTTCATTTTATGTAAATTGAGATGCATTTTAATTTTACAACTCATATTCCGTGGTGCTTAATCGGAAAGCAAAAGTAGACTGATTTTACAGAGTCCTCGCAAATTGCCTAGTAATTTCAAATAAACATCATCATTATTCCTTTAGAAATAGCTCGTATAACAATGACTTCCATATTTATCTTCCATTCGATTCTCATTTTGATTGGAATATCCTAGCAAACACCCTTCAAATCCAAGAACAAAATATATGGCTTTGTAAAAGTTTCCATAACTAATAATCAATATTTTATGGATATCACTGACAAGTAAAAAGAAAATAACTTTTTATGTATTTTATTAATATTGGTTGTGTTATATACAATTATATGCTTTTTAGTTGTTGGAAAAAATAAATAGTTCTTATTAAATCTGTACTGCAAACCATTTTAAATTGAAAAATACTATTTGAGGAAACTGTTGATCAATTTTACTAGCTGGACGGTATGTTATTTGTCAATTTATCTAGCTATTTCAAAATTGTTGATTTTTTCTAATTAGATTTTTAATATAAAAATTAATTTATAATTAAATGCATCTAATTTGTATTTATTATTCAAACATAAATTTTATTAATAATTATTATTACTGATGACAAGTTATAATATTTTTTTAAATTTTGTAGAGCAGGTGTAAATACCAAAATAAAATAAGTAAAGCAAACCAGATAGAATTTAATTAATTAACGAATAGCCCATGGTTTTATATTAGAAAAAATATTAAGCAGCACATAGTTTTTATTTATTTATTTATTGTTTTTTTAAGCTTCTCTGATCCAACATTTTTGCAGAGTCCAAGAGAAGAGACAAAAAGCACCACGCCACATGTATGTGTTTTATTTTGTTTTGTTTTTATTTTTATTTTTTTTATGAATCACATGTATGTGTTTTTTGCGATATGAGTGGATCTTCAAATCAATATTTTTGAGTATAAACAATATTGCAAGCACACCTAACTTGACATCTCAAAAAGACAAAAAAACTTCTTAAATTCCCCCCTTTCGGTAGACTCGTACCCACTTTTATAAGTGGAATCCAAATCCATATAGCCTATCAAAATGAATTTGACTACCATATAACCATCGTTTTGGCCTTTTTCGTCCTACACATCTTAAAAAGATCCTTCTATTTTTTCCTCTTTTTTTCATTTATTTTGTCCTGCCATTTAAAATAAGCATTCATAACATATAAACTGAGATTTAGTTATATTAANCTTCCTAATGCCGGCAAGCTACAGCGATGCCCATTCTTGCGCTTAGAATCTCCGCCATCAAACTCGTGTTACAACCCACGCCTCTGGCAAAACCTGCCACAAACCTCCCTTCATGATCTCTTAGGACTCCTCCCAAACCCGCCTGGCCATGGAGATGGAGGATAGGTAACGATTGAGGTAGGAGGGATTGGTTCTGAAGTGGAAGATAGATGGATAGATAGACCCCGGCAGAACTAGCTCACTAGTATGGATGGGCCCTGAAGAAGCAGATAGGATAGTTGAGATGGATGATGTAGAAGTGGGAAGCAGGAAGAACTGAACTATTCTTCCCTCTAGTTGGCTCTTAGGCCAGATAAGCGTGATCGACGACGGCCCCTTTCCTATGCACCGATAGAGATGTTGATTCCTGCTCGAAACCCTAGAGAACACGACCGGCTCTGATACCATGAAAACAATATGGATTCTAGAGATAAGAGAATGATTCATTACTCCATCCCACATATTTCTATGGGGATGTGACATAGCAAACAACAATTCGATGAAAAATGATGTAACTGTAACCTAAAGCCCAACCTTTTCCTGCAAAGCACGGGGACCCTTAGCTGACAAGACGAATGCTTGAATGAGTTAATTGTATCCCGATCATCCCCGAGCTAAGTAAGGTTAAGGAACGACGTCAGGAGTTTCGTAATCACATTCATCCAACGTTAGTTACTCTAGCTTACCCGAGCCACACATGAGATTGCCCTAAGTAATGCCTCCCCCAACATCTGTATAAAGAAAGAGATAGGGCTACCGGAAAATTGTAAAAATAGCGGAACCTAACTGATAGCAAGCTTATGCGCAACTGATAGCTAGTAGGTCTTGATCGAACTATAGCTAGCTGAAAAAGCGGTGGTGGGTTTCGGACGGTGGAACGAACAACACATGCGTGCGCTTCATTCGTTCATTCATCGATCAGAAAACACATGCTTCGTTTTCCGGTTGATGAATGAAATGACTACTACTAAAGAAAGGAGTGTCTAGGGCTTCGCCCTTTTANATATGAAAGTTTAGTCTGTGGATGTCTTTGTTATTTTGAGATGTTAGCTTATCATTACACATATCAATTTAATTAAGTTAAAAAAAAATAGATTAAACATGTCTAGGTTACAAATATAGTTCAACACGTTACATGCCAAGCCTACTTAAAATGACTTAACAACATATTAGATCACTTTATTAATTCTAAATAATCTCAACATTAACTTTATTAATTCTATATGGTCTATATATTTCTTGTTACTATATAATTGACGCAAATATTGATGGAGCACGTATACTGCAATTAAAAAGTTTCAATGCATAATAATTTTTTTTAATGTTGATTATTAGATGCATGCGCATGCTTGTCCAGTTATATATATATATATATATATATATATATATATAATATAATATAAATAGCTTCCTTAATCACCCCGTATATATTTATTAAGGTCAACTAAAAATTATGTAACATAATGTGTATATATATATATTTAATGTTTGCGCATGAGGACTGGAAATGCATAAATGCAATATATTATTTTCTATGGAAAAATAAGAATACTCATATAGTCAAACATACATATATATATATATGGGAATGGGAGTATATATCTCTTATGTTCTAATTAATATAGTTATTTATTTTCTTGGCTTCTTGATTAGGAAGGTCTAACTGCTAATTAGGATGGAACATAGATGAATCATGCAAATGCATGTATATATGTTTGGCCGCTTTTGAAATAAATTGTTTATTACCCATGTTGATGGAATTTATAAATTGACTCCCTACCTCCTTTAAAAAAAAACAATTAATTCACGACCTGCATTTTCCCATGTAATTATTAACCATAAATATTTAGAACTATATGTGGTATGTAACTAATTTGTAGTTGAATAATATATATATATATATATATAAATTTTTTTTAAAGTCACTAAATTGACTTGGATATGTTTATGGCTGGAGAGACATTATGGTAGCCACAACACTTATATATATATATATATATATATATAAGTCTTTATTCAATAATTGATAATTGTTTTTTATTTAAAAAATTTAAAAATATACATAAAATAAAAATAATAATGAATGTGATGATAGATGGGGATTGATCACGCATGAAAAAATAGCATATTCCTGATAATATTACTTGACAAGATTCATTTGATGTTTAAATGTCAATGGCAAGCATAAAAGTATAAGCAGATTAAATTGACTTCAATTCATACATGCTTTTTCATCTGTGGAGAACTGATATATGAAAAGGAAAATATTGTGGGTGACCATATTGAATTTTTTAATCTTTTCTATTAGCTAGTTTCTTTTTTCTATTCTTTTTTTGATGAATTTTTCTATTAGCTAGTTTCATATATATAATATTCCAACATTTCTTCATTTCTTTTCTTTTTTCTTTTCTTTTTTTATCATTTTCACTTTCAACTTGTTTTTCGTATTTGTTTAACTTTAATTTGTCAAATATTGACGACGAGCCTTTTTATGCTGCCCTTGCAAGCCTTTTTCTGTGTCAATTATTATGTCCTTTGACTACATAGGCTATTGCCTTTTTTTTTTTTTTTGGGTGAATACATAGGCTATTGCCTTTTTTTTTGGATAATAATAGGCTATTGCCTATTGGTTGGTTATAAATTATATAAATGCATGATAAGTCGACCCAATTATAGGGATGTGACATTAAAATTGTTGAAAAAAAAAAATTTAGCTGACAAGTTATCACCCAGATATATCTGTTTGCGAAGATATCGAAAAAAGAAGAAGAAGAGAAGTTATCGAAATGAAGACTTAAATTATATATAAGGCCAATTTCGGAATATATAGGGAAATGGAGCAACACTAAGTGCGCGTGTGTGTGTGTAGATATGTGTGTACATATTCTAATTAAGTAATAGGAACGTGCACTATTTAGTTCTAAAATGTTTATTATTATTAATTCTTTTTTTTTTTACGGAATTTTTTTTTTAACAAGCTGCTACAAATTGCAGTGAAATGAAAATTTATAATATACACTACAATTTTTTGTATGATAATTATATGCAATAATCAAATTCAAGAAGTTTTCAGCATATCAAATACTATTTATCATTGTCCATGATGGATTTTAAATTTAAAACATTAAAAAAATAAATCATTTAACACTTATAAAATTGTTGTGATCAAGTATAAAAATATCAATATCAACCAAAAATTGAATGTTAAAAATATAAAAATATTAGTGGAAATATTGACATCGATAAAAAAAAGAATAGAAATTTATAACTAAGTATAATTTTTTTTAATGAAATTTTAAAATATGTTTATTTATTAAATACTTTATCAATTTAAATATAAAAATTAAAAAAATATTGAGTGATAATTATATATCTCATAATTAAGAAACATATACCACATCATTGACAGTAGCAAAAATATTATTGTTAAGTAATGAATTATTCAATTATTAAAATAATAATACAAGTACATAATTACTTAAATATGACTAAATCATATAAAATTTGTTGGTAGTTAAAAATTTGTACTCTCTTATTCATCCTCATTTTAAAGGTGTACTGAGAAAAATATTAATCAAAATATATATATTTTTTTGATAATTTTGCATGTAATTGTTAACATACAAACTATATAAATCTAAATATTGTATGTGATTGTCACTACTGATACTCATGATGTGGATATAACGTTGGTTGACTCTGTATATAATTGCTAACTATCTGATAGTTGAGTTTGAGAATGTATATATAAATTACTTATTGATGACATTTCATAATCATTCACTGAATAAGAGTTATACTCATCTTTAACCTTTAGTGATCTAAAATTTGTAGAAAAATATTAATTTTCTTGTTGCGATGTTTCAAATAGGTGAAAAATAATTTTTTTCTTTTTCTCTTTTTCAAACTATAACTATCATTTTTTTGTTTTCAAATTGTGATCATTGTTTTAAATTTTTTTTCAATCGTTTCATCGTTGCTTTCAGATTTCAATTAGCCTAATAATACAACATTAGTGAAATTATGTCATCAACAAATAATTATAATTTGAAAAAAATACTTTAATATTTTATAAAAATCTATAATATTTTTAAAATTTTATAAAAAATTAATGTTTTTTACGAAAAAATTTCCACATAAATTATAAATTTTTTGACCAGATTATGAAATAATTAATATGAAAATTTTAATAAAAATACCACATAAATATTGCAGAAATTTCAAAAAAATCGACCAAAATTATAAAAACTTTACTTTTCTTTTTGGTTACTTTTAAATCCTATCCACATAAAAATAAAATAAAAATTCAAAAATTTCACGGAAAATATCGAGTTTTTTGTCCTTGGTTGTGATCTATATATGTCTAGATAAGTATAAATTACTGTTAATGTTGATAAGAAATAAAGCTTTTATTTAATCTGTATAACTTTTCTAAAAAAAATTGGAATTATGCGTAAAAAATATTCAATCGGTCCCCAGGAAGACATCTCAATAGTAAAAGTTTTCTCACATAATGTTTGAATTCCAATTCCCTTCATCAATATAATATAATATATATATATATACGCCAAAAAAATAATATATATATATGATAATTTTAAAATAATATATTATTTTATTAATTGTTAAATCAAATTTAAAATTAATTAATAATTAAATATAATTATATTGATATATTAAAATACTATTTAAAAAGGGCAAACCATATCAAAACTCAAGTTATAAATTAAATATATTTTAATCTCAACTATCAGTTGGATCAAACTGAATTTTTTTTATCAGAGACTTGACTTTTTATTTTTATTTTTTATTTATTTATGAATAATAATGCATTAAAAGCACAAAAGATCATCCACAGAAGTGAGGGTACAAAATTCAACCTCCAGAATATCATTTACAGCACAATTTGAAAATGAAAAAGGGAGGAAAGAAGGTTTGAAGAATTAAAAAAACAAGAAAGGAGTTTTTAAAAAATGTCTCCTTTGCCACAGCATCAGCCAAAGTGTTGGAAGTCCTCGCATTCCAATGAAATTTCCAATTAAAGCAAGAGATCTTTTATCTAATAAGGAGGATGGCATCTCTAGAGATCTTTTATCAGACTGAACTTGATTAAATTTAGATATATTCTTTGGTAAATAAATTTAGATATATTCTATTGTATATCTTTTAAGGCTGAAAATATTAATTTATCTGTTGGATACATGATTTCA
>QANX01002583.1:5900-103018 GCA_003254975.1 Ochetophila trinervis | reverse complement strand
AATTCTTTTTTTTTTTTCCCCTTTCCATTTGCTCTCTTATCGATTATTTGGTTGTTTTCTTCGTCACTTTCTTTGTGCAATCTCAAACATAGCCCCCTCTCTTCTTCTTTATCTAAAAACATATTTCTTTATCTATTTGTAGGTTGTTGATTGTGAAAATTTTTGGCATAGAATTTTAGGTATTTTTTGATCTATTTGGATTTTTTTCCAGTTCTTTGTTCTTGTTGAAGTTTAAATTTTGATGATGAACGACTTCAAATAGAAATAGATGATTGAGTTAGAGATAAGGCCCGTTTCTAATTTTTTTCTTTTTATAATAATTCGTATTCTTTTTTTTTTTTTAATTATTTGATTAATATTTAGTGTTTGTCTTTAAAGATTTTAATGGAAAATAATTTTGTTCTGTTTATATTTTTTATTAACAAAGCAAAAGAATTATTTTTATTATAATTTTTTTCGTTATTATATAAATATATATTCTTGGCATAATTTGCATTTTTTTCGAAAGAGATAATCGATAGATTTTTTTTTCTTTATTAGTTTTCATAATTGTTAATTTAACATTTTTGGTTAACTGATTATTGGTTTAAAATTTGTTTAGCTTTCAAAAATTAGATATGGATAATTATTTAATATTTTTTTTGGATTTAAAATTATTAAACATATGATGAAAAATAAATTTTTATTCTAAAAAGCATTCGAATCATTTTACCGTACTATTACCACACAAAAGAGAAAAAAAATTAGACAGACATTAATTTATAAAAAAGTGTTTCCAAAATATCAGAAACTTTCTAATCTGAGTTACAAACTAATTTTTTTTTGGTGGTGAAAATATTCCCTAATAAGTTAATGGCAGTGAGAAAAAAAGCGGAAAGGAATTGCATGAGGATATAACGTGGCAAGATACAAGAGGAGCCAGAGGAATGAGTAAGAGCTGTTAGCATGTGGTGGCATTGCAGTGCCTCGGAACTCACAAAAAATAAAAGTAATTAACCAAACCCAAGTTGGACTTTCCACGGGCCTCACTCCCCACTCCATCCAAAGTTAAAGAGACAGACAAGTTCTGAAGCATGGTCCAGATCTGATGTAAAATTTGGTCACCTTTTGCTCTTCTTTGTCCCTCCCTATTTGTTTCTTGTGGGGTTTCTAACTTGTTCCCTTTGTAAGGTTGGAGGGGAGCTGTTCCATTCATATCCACATCTTCTTTCTTTTTCTTTTTATTTTTTTTATTTCTTCTTTATTTATTTCAATTTCTTTTTCTTTACTGTGATTAAAATACTTGTTGCTCTGATCATAATGGAGGCGTAATTATTTCTTTATTTTTTTGCTGTTGGTTTTCGTAACAAATAATTTTATAAAATCACATTCATCGTGCATCATTTTTTATCATTGTATAATTTATGAGTCCGCAAAATAGAATATGGTGTCAAAAAGCTTTTGAAAGTACCAGTGTAGTGCTGGCCAAACATTACAAAAAAAATAAATTATATACGACGATCCTCTAAAGATCACATATAATGTGTAATTCTAATAATGTCGCATAAAAAATTAAATACGATGTGTAATTCTAATAATGTCGCATAAAAAATTAAATACGATGTGTAATTCTAATAGGTATCATACTTATGCGTATCCATTGCACACATGTGCCATGTCAGTCTACCTTCTACGACAATTTTGGTGCATCACATTTGGGTCCATTGCCACATAAATCTAATGTCACACATGCATTTTGTATGACGCATTGAATCATCATATTATCCCTCTAATACGACGTTACAGTACCATCATATTTGAGTTGAACTTTTTATGACGATAGTTAATACGCCAATATCTGATCGTCGTAAAATGCTCTTTTATGGAAATTTTTGTTGGGGTGAAAGGTGCTCCGACAGTCAAGTTAGAAGAAGAAAATTAGACTTTCCGTGAAAATAAAGACAAAAAGGAAGAAACGGCGTGTAGAAGAGAGAATATTATTTTGTCCCCTTTATGGAAGCTTAGAGCATTTATTTATAGGCTAAATTATGATTTTAGCACGAATAAAATATAATAAAATGATATTCTAAATAATGAAAAAAATAAACTACTATAATTAAGATTTTCCAGTCAGATCTAAATTGTAACTACACAATATCAGTCTGACTTGACGACAATTGAATCCTAATTGATATTTAATTAAGATAGTTTAAATATATTTTCCTTCTTTGATCAAATATGTATGGAAGTAATTAATTATCCCACACAGTAAACCCCATACTTCTCAAGTTGTGTGAATAGGTTGAAAATAAAATTACTTTGACATTGTGTGTTGATGAGTTTGGTGCCATCTAGACTGAGTCTAGTTTGTAGATTTAATCTAATATTTGTTTTTATGTCAGCTATCTAAAATACTATGCTCGCAATGACCAATATTGTCTTTATACTAGCCACATTTTATAGCACTACTCATTAATTAGAGTATATATACATTGGTCTGGTTGATGCGCTACACAACAATCATTAAAACAAAATTAACCTTTTTTAGTATTGTTTTATGGCGTCCCTTTTGTACATGCCATTAAAACTTATTATTTACGGCATTTTCAATATCTATGCTGTAAGTTGTATATCATTAACATTTTTAATGGCACATTTAATATGCATGCCATAAAAAATAGATATTACGGCAAATTTTACTAATCTGCGGCTCCCCACTGATGCTCCTCATCATTACTTTTATTTATTTAAGAATTTTTATTTGTCTTTTCCACACTAGCAAGCCAATTCTCGTCAATTATCTTTCTCCAATCACCTTGCACTCCTATTTATTTGTAAACCCTTCATATTTAAATACGATTATATTCAATCACTTTCAATTAGTAAATACCATAATAGTGAAAACTAATTAAAAAACCTAATAAAAGAAAGGGTGTGTAAGAATTCTATTGAATATATATAAAATTTAGATCTTCAGTAATTTTAAATACACAAATTAGCTTCTATTTTTTGAAAAGCAAGTATAATTTTTTTACTGGTTGTGCAAATTTTATAAGCAATATTATCAATTTTGTTACTAGACTTGTGCAATTTTTTTAAGCATTATTATCAATCAAGTTTTTGGCTTAAGATGTCTAGTGTGCATTGAGTAGATAATGTGATCAAATTAGGCTTAATATGTTTGATGATATGTGTAGTTATAATATACCTCTTGTGGCAGATATTCATTTTACACCTTTGTTAATTAAAAGTAGATGAGTGATTTTACATAATTCATGTAGAGCCTGAAAATTTTGGTATACAATTTTCCATTCAACTATTTATTTTTTCTAGTAATAAGCGACAAAATTTTGGATTCATTTTAAGCATAACTGCACAAAGCTGCCATGTCAAAAGCTGCCTTTTTGTTAAAAAAAAATATTTGGTCATGCTTTACCAAAGCTTTTATAATCCAAGAGCAGAAACCAACTTAATTGCATGAATACTGTGTAAATGTGAATTTAAAAGTACTACTTGTAGGGGATACCGAGACATGGCTTGGATTACCCTTTTTTGTTTTTTAAATGAACGAGAAATATTTGGGGAAGAAAGCTTTGTAATTCTATGTTTCTATAACTACATATATATATATATATATATATATAAATAATTATATATATATATATATTAGAAAGGTTGTTTGTCCTTTTCTTAGCTCCTATTTCCCACCCTATACATGAATTCTTTTCTTTTTCTGCTTTGTCTTTATTTTGTTTTATTGTTTAATATGTCATATTTATTATCTTTCTAACTTTATATGTAAGATCTAATAGTAGAAACTATAAAAAATTTTGAGTATCTCAAATGTGCAACAATTGAATGTCAAAGAGTATTATCATGTGCTTTTAGTTATTTTTTTATTTTTTACAGATCTTATATATATGATGAAAAATATATGGGTTATGTTGGTTAATTATTGACTCAGAACTTATATTAGAGTAATAACTAAGCTTGCATATCCAAATATGATTGAGTTGATTTTGTTCCTCGAGTGACATTTTACTTAAATTGAAGCAAATCAGTTTAGAAGAAACCACATATATCAAGCTCTGTTTATTGTTGCTTAGATATTCACATATATAGTAGTTGTAGTAATATGTATATATATATATATATATATATTTATATATAACACTCCTTTTAAGATTAGTTCTCGATCTCTTTTTGCTTTCTCAATTCTGTAGTGTATGGGAGGCTGAAATATGGGAGACATGGTGATTATGGTGGCTACTCAAGTGATTGTTACTGCGGGCAATTGTTTTATGGCTTAAAGAGCTCTTGTTATGTATGTCTCCTTCTATTGCTCTCTTGATTATTAACTTGTGCATTGTCTTTGATTTTTAGTTTACTAGCTAATGGATTAAACTACTAATTTGATAATTCACTATTACTCTTTTTGTTTGACACTTTGAATATTTGATAATTAATTATTGAACTATGTCTACAATCTGTTTGTATAAATGTCTCGCTGCCTTATGTTTTAACAATCACAAACTAACATATACTAACAAATTATAGTAAACATATACACATTCCAACATTTGGCAAACACGAGAATAGGGATAATTGATTGGTTGTGTAACTTTGTCATAATAGGTTATAAATAAAGGTGTTGGTTTATAGAAATAAAAAGGTGATAGAAATATATACATACTTTTAACTTAGTTGGAACTATAGTATACATGCTTTTAACTTAGTTGTAACTTTATTATAATAGGTTATATCTTAGTTGACAGGACCCGACCCACCTGGATCCTGACTGCATGACTTAATATTCTCATTAAGCCAATAAGCAGTTTTTATTCCTACCAAGCCTTTAATAAATAAAATTTAACAAAGGGGAAAACTCTATACTACCAGAAATTTCAATAAAAATTTCGGCAGTATCTCGTATGTTTTAACAACATTCCCCAAACACAATTAGTTGCAATTCCTGCAAAGAAGACATTCCTATACAATTTCCACAACCAGCACACATATCCCAGTCAAACCAATGCAAAAAATTTTTATAATTCGTAGCTGGACTCAGTATGAAGACTGAGCTGCCTACATACCCTTTTTGCTAGGGATCAAGCTACCTGTAGTTCTTTAAAGCATATTTACACCAAATATGCTACTGCCCATCACATCAATAAAGTCAGCACACGTTCCTCACTTAACATATTATAAACACTTTTAATTCCCTCAATGCTTTTCAAATACATTTAACAATTAATAATATACATAACTTGGTGGCAAAATTCCTCGCCCAAGCAGTTCTCATCTATACCCATATATTATGCATTTACTCTAGAAAAAAAAATACATAACAATTTTAACTTCACATAATAGAATAACCAGTCATCACGATCCTTCGCCCTAAGGCATCGTGGCATAATTGTAACCATCATCACGATCCTTTATCTCACATCACCATCCACATCACCACCTACAGTTTCCATAACAATTCATATAATCAAATCCACATACACATTCAACATAGCGATTAACACAGAAATTGGTTATAACACATACGTATTTAGTTCACATAACAGTTCACCACAATGGTAAATTCAACTATATAATATATTCCGAAACGGTTATTGAAAATCACGAAATTTAATCACACAATCAATCCTATAATCTCAGCATCTCAATTCATTTCCACAGCAAACACCAAAACACAACTACACACATATCTATATCACCAATCATCCGTAATTCTTATTTAACCGTTATTTACAACACTGCTCAAGACCGGTTAATTCCAATACTCACTTATAATACTCGAATTATATATCAAAACGAAGCTTGAGCAGAGTAGGATACAACCGTGGACTTACCTCGTCCAACTGCCATCGGTGGTGGCCGAAAAATGGCTTAAAACTCACAGCCAAAAAGGGATTTTTCTAGTCCCGATCAAAACAGGAGGAATTTCATCAAATTGATGGAAATATCAGATTCCTAAGGTCCAAATTATGGGAAAAGAAACTAACCCATTACCGGAAACTCACCGGAATCCGGCGATCAGCGGCGAAGTCACTTACCAGGCTTTTCTCTTTTTCCGGCGATCTGGGCGGCTCCACGGTCGCTCGCCGACCGGGTTGGATAGAGGAGGTGACCAGCTTCAAAATTCGGGTGGTGGATTGGCCGATCCTTCACTGGAGTCTGGCGAATTAAAATGAGGAGACAACCGGCTTCTCACGATCCTCGGCGGTCCAGGCGTTCCCACGGCCTATCACCGGTGCCACTGAATCTGTGGTGTCGCCGACTCAAACTCCGGTAGCTTCCGGCCTGAGCTGGTCGGAATACAGCGGCTGCCGGCAAAAGGAAGAGGGTTCGGTGGGGTGGCTCAGCACACGCAAGCATCGGGAGCAATTTCTGGAAATTTAAAACCAAAGCAAGGGCATTTTTGTCATTTTACCAAAATGCCCCTCACACTATTTTGACCATAACTTTTCGGTCTTAGCCCCGAATCAAGCATACTACAAGTCTGCGAACTCGTATCGACTAGCTCTACGCAATGGTACCACAGTCAAAACAAAACTAAAACCACAGAAAAAGTCAACCCCAAGCCCACTTTGGTCAAACTTGATCAAATTTTGAGAATTTTTAATCTTTTCTCGAGACGGGGTGTTACATTAGTACCATTCCTCTCATGTCATGGATAAAGATTGGGTACACTTATCAAGGTTATTTGACCTCTCTTGAATAGATAATGTTTTAAGGATTATGAAGTTGACTCTTTGCTATATTATAGATGGCCATATAAATTATATTTATTGTTTTTTTTACAGGTCGCCAACTCATTCCCTAAAGTTCATGTTGAAATTAAATAAACATATTATGAGATAATATACATAAATACAGCGGATAAATTATTATCTCATTCAGATATCATGTTATTCAATAGCACGTATCAACATACCATTCACCATAGTCTGTCATTGATTCCCAATTGATATAAAGCCTACAAAACAATAAACATGTTATAGAGACCACTATGAAACCAACCCTCTCAACTTTCTGCTCTTTCTCATTAGGTTAAAAATAATACATATGTATAAAACAATGGCCCTCATCTCATATTTATAACCCACAGAAATTAATAATATAAATAATAATAATAATAATATATAAAAATAGAGATCAATCCAAATTTTAATAGGGTTCCACTGAGAAAGAGACATCAGGTTCATTTGGTCTAATGGGCCCACCAAAAAATAAAGAGAGAGTGATTTCAATGGGCCTCATTACTATAATTTAAACAATGTGTTCAATCCCATTATTGGAAACATCGAAGCTCAATAAGTGAGTTCACTTGATTATGCCCAGTCCACATAATTATTTTAACAATCTCCCACTTGGACAGCATAATCATCAACTATAAACCAATACTCACTTACTACATAATCTCATACACAAATGATCATTTCAGTTAAGCATATAACATACCGACAGGGTACAACAATATACATAACCTAGATCCTAGAGATTTAATATAAGTAAATCTCAAACGTCATCGTACGTTTTTTTAATTAAAAAGAAAAATTTATTTTACAATGGACAAAAATTTATTTATTTTTCCCAACTTAATTTTTTTTGTTAAAAATGACTTTTATTATATTGCTTTATTGATAATATTGTCATTTTCTATGGTTTTATGTCAAATTTTTGACTTGTGAAGAATGATCAAATATTTGCATGTCACCAGATTTGACATGTCTAAACTATGAAACTTTCATGAGATTTAATACTTATTTTATGAAACTTGACTTGTCCATATCTTAAAATTGTTAAAATATTTTTTGATTAATTAAAAAAAAAAATTGGCATAGTGGTATAGAATGTTAAGTATTTGCCTATCATGGGACTTAGCTTGTCTATATCATGAAATTGTCAATGTAGTAATGTTTAAATAAATTTTACATAGTGATCTAGGATGTATAAGTTCTTACTTGTCGTGAGAGTTAGCTTGCCTATATCATGAAATTGTCAAATTATTTTTCTCCCAAATGAATTGATACTAAGGTCCATATGGGTACTTAACTCATACTATCGATGGCCTAATTACTTGTTAGGATGCTTAGATTGGTGAATAAAGTTAGTTAATTGTCATGAACTGCAGGTTCTAGTTTACCATGTCAGTAACTGGTTCAATGCATTTAGTTGTGGTGTTTAATTAATTGTTCTTACCCGTGTATGAGTTTCTTTTGTGCTAAGAGAGCCCTAGTGATTTATTTTGTTTAAATATAAATATATTGGAGGTTGGAAAATGAGCTAATGCATGATCATGTTGAGATGTGCATGTTGTTGATATTTGTCATTTCCGCAACTGTGAGCATTCTAGAAATATTCTGCCTATATTTGCCATGATTTTTTAATGAGGTTTGTTATGATATATAAGACTCTGTTGAATTTGATTTTAGTTGAAGCTGATTTAAGCTTAGAGAATAATTCCACCAAAGAAGGTTGTTAATCAAACTATTGCAATGCTAGAAAGTTGTGTGAAGATTGAGATTGTTTAAACGACTGTTTAGTGATGATATTAGAGCATTAAATGAATGGATACGTGTTAAAGAGTTCTTGAAGTTTTCAGTGCCTATAAGTTTTAATGAAAATTGATATAATTAAGTTCGCCAAGTTCTTCATAAATGGTAAGTATTGTTGCTAAATTGATGTTCTCTTCTATGTGAAATAAAGTTGGTAATATGTGGATATTTTGATTCGGAGTCGAATCAAGTTACAATACTCAATGAGTTGAGTGTTTTTTTTTTGGATCAAAAGATTGTGATATAGGTAATAAGAGGCAAAGCATAATGTTTTGATGAACATTTTAACAAGCTTGAAGAGACCAACCAACCTAAGTGAATGTCAATATTTATGGATGATGGATGAAGTTTCTTATATACTGTTGATCAGGTTAGTTGACTTTTATTTCATTTTGAATATAAATGATTATAGTATTTCATCTTGGTATTAAAGTGGTATTTTTTGGATTAAGGAATTATTTTGATTGGATAAGCATTTTTATGAGGTATTTTGTATACAGTTGAATTGTACGATGTTGTAGTTGTTATTCTTAAGTATGCAATAATTGAGGATAATTCTTCTCTGCTGCGAAGTATCTAAGTCATATTTTTTTGGAAAAGAGATTGAATGATTAGTAATATATGGTACATTACTAGTCTTGGTATTTAGCATATTTTTATTGATCTTGAGTTAAGAGATGTGAATTATTGCTGAAGTTGGAAAGAGAAATTTGGTATGTGGAGATATTTTGTTTTAAATTTGCATAGATAATTGTGGAATTTTTCGTTCCATCCTTTTTGAGATGACAAATTAGAACTTCAAAGAAATAAGAGAAGAGAAAAGCTATAAGGTCTGACAAAAATGGTGATTACTATGTAATATTTGATGAGATTGAAAGGAACTTTAGGCTGTCTAAAAGATTTTCCAAGAATGTGGTAATAACATATTGTATATAATGCTAGAGATGGGAAGTCTCATACTTTAAGATATAGTGAAATATATACTGGAATATTTAATTAAATTATCTTGTGGGTGAGGTTTGAGGACTTCAACATATAAAATGAAGTCAGAAGATAAGCCTAGTTCACTTTTTATGTATAAGGTTGTGAATATTTGGTTAAAACCTATAATTTTCTAATCAAGATATTGGATCTTAAGACCATTGGTGGAAATTTATTGGGTCTAAGTGTTACATATATGTTATTTATAATCTCATACTATTAGTATTGTTAAGTTAAACAAAGTTGGATTTATTTGAAGATGATGTTGGTACTGATATCGATCAAGGACCAAGAGAGGTTAAGTTTTGAAAATGGAAGTATGTTCGTTCAGTAAGGATGAACCCATCGATGAAGGACATAAAGTTCATAATATGTATTTGGTAAGGATGTACTTTTAAGAGGGCAATAAAAGATTCGCAGACATATTATATATGATGATTATGTGGTTTTGCAAAATATGAATTTTGATATGAGTGATTAATTGGATTGAACAATTATTGGGAAGCAATAAGTATTTTGCAATCTAATTTTTTGAATTAGATGCGATGATTGATAATGTGACATTTATGGTACATAATGTGGTTGTCACTATAATGCAAACTTGTTGGATATCTATGTTTCAGACTGAGATTTATGGCTAAAGATTTATCCAAGAGAAGGAGATGCATCCGATTAATGTCACAACTGCATTTTTAAATGGATATCTATGTGAAGATTTTTGAATGGTACAACAAATTGGTTTTCGAGAAGTATATAATGAATATTTTTTGTGTGTGCTTAATAAGTTAATTTATGGATTGAGCAAGCCTTGATATAGTGGTATATCTATGTTTGAAGACGACGCCATAATTATTTATTGAAGAATGTTATAGAAGGTCAGTGGGAGTAACCTTATATTTATAGTTTGTATGTGATGACTTACTAGTTGCATCCAATAATACTGACATGGATAAGTGGGAGCAGTTTTATGTTTATATTTTAGTGTGTCTGGTGATATATTGTTTATGTCAAATAATTCTAACCTATTTATGGAGAAATATTGAATGCTATTTAGCCAATGTTTGGATATGGAAGTTTTTGGTAAGGCATTATATGTTTTTTGGATATAAAGATTCTTCAAAATTCAACTAATTATTCTCCTGGTAAAGTTTCAATGGTGAAAAGTGACCAATTTTCTAAGGATTATTTTCCCAGTGATGGAAGAGAGAAGATATTAAATGGAAAATAGTTTCAAATATTGCATACGTTGTTATTACTGTGAGTATGTTGTACTCAAGTGCGCACACAATTTGATATTTTTATACTATAAGTGTTCTTAGTAGATATTTGAGTAATCCCAGTCTTTGTGTAAGTAAGCAGTCAAGAATGTATTGAGATATCTTTATTTTTAAAAGATTATGTGTTGACAAATCAGCGCACCAACTCACTTGATATGGTTGGCAATTGTGATGCTGATTATATTGGCTGTGTGGATGATATGAGTTCCACTACTGGGTATATTTTATTATGGCATGAGGAGCTATGTCTTGGAAAATTTCCAAATAGATTGTTGTAGCGTCCTTAGTTGTAGAGGCAGAATATATGTTGTGTGTATTGAGGAGATCATTAAGACGATTTGATTGTGGAATTTTGTGAATGCTATAGGAGTTGTTGACTCCATTGTAAGACTAATAAAGATGTACTATGATAATTCCGCAGCAGTAACTTTCTCCAATAATATTAAGAATGCATCTAGAGTCAAATACATCGATGTGAAATTATATATATAAAGTGAATGAGAAAGTGGTAAAGACCTCAATTTTAATGTACACACGCGAATTTATAACATGTTGGCATATTCACTAACCAAAAGCTTGCCTGCAGGCATCATTCAGGAGCATGTATCCCATATGGGAGTGTTGAGCAGTTGAGATTGCATTAGATTAGTGGGAGTATTGTAACCTACATTGTTGAACATGTTGTTGGTTATACAGTATTGCCTTGTTGAGCAATATATGCATGGAAGTGGATCATTATTATATATGAATGTGTGCACACATATGGTATGTTGGCTCCTTGAAATGGAATTGTTTGAGATGTTTGATCTCTGTAAATGTAGTTGTTTGATCTACTAGTGCTGTTGTAAATCTTTGGCACCTAGACTGTGTATATTGTTATGTCATGTCGATACACTATATGTATAGTTGAAATGGTGATGGTTATTGTTTGAGATTTACTTATATTGAATCTCTAGGATCTAGGTTATGTATATTGTTGCACCCTATCGATATGCTATATGCTTAACTAAAATGATAATTTGTGTATATTCTGCGGTAGTGAGTATTGGTTTATAGTTGATGATTATGCTGTCCAAATGGGAGATTGTTAGAATAATTATGTGGACTAGGCATAATAAAGTGAACTCACTTACTAGGCTTCGATGTTTCCAATAATGGGATTTGACACATTGTTTAAATTATAGTAATGATGCCCATTGAAATCACTTTCTCTTTATTCTTTGGTGGGCCCATGAGACCAAAGGAATCTGATGTCTCTTTCTCAGTGGAACCCTATTAGAATTTGGACTGATATCTATTTTTATATATTATTATTTTGTGTGGGTTATAAATATGAGATGTGGGCCATTGTTTTATACATACGTATTATTTTTAACCTAATGAGAAAGAGCAGAGGGTTGAAAGGGTTGGTTTCATAGTGGTCTCTATAACATGTTTATTGTTTTGTAGGCTCTATATCAATTGGGAATCAATGGCAGACTATGGTGAACGGTATGTTGATACGTGCTATTGAATAACATGAGATCTGAATGAGATAATAATTTATCCGCAGCATTTATGTATATTATGTCATAATATGTTTATTTAATTTCAACAGTTCAAGCATACATATTATATATTTTTGGGATGTGAAGCAAGCTTGATAGGTATTTTTAGGAGTAGTTTGTGGCATGAACTATATTGAATAGACTATAGTTATTATAGTTAAATTAGATAAACTTTTTACTTATTTACATATTTTTGAACAACTATATTGGGTCTTTTTGTTGATTATTAAAATTTTTAAATGAAAAAAATTTGATAGATGGATTATCTTTGTACATTACCCATATTAATTTTACTTGTTTTATTAATAATGAAATTTGTCTTTTATTTTATAACTTTTTAAAATTTATGTATCCAACACATTAAAAAAAAGGGAAAAAAAAGAGGAATACAAAATTATTCCAACATTTTAATAAAAAAATAAATATTGTTATGGCTTCAAATGCAAGCTATGAAAGGTATAAAGTCAAACTATTTGCATACAAAGTATGCCTTAAATGTTTATTTATTTACGGCATGCAAATATATGCCATAAAATATTATATTCATTTATTTCACTTCCACTTTTACGGCATGAATTTTATGCCATAAAAGTATATTTATTTACAGCAAACAAATGTCAGCCATAATAAGTAAATTTACGGCGTTTTTTTAAATGTTTTTAGGGTAGATAATGAATACCGTAAAAAATAAAGAATTTTTTATGTCAAGGCTTTATACGGCGTAGAGATTGTATGCCGTAAAGCATTTTAATGGCGCATAAAGAAGGCTATAAAAAGTAACTTTTGTTGTAGTGAATGATTAGTTAGATTGCTTCCACCTTAGCTAATTGAAGCTCTACACAACAATGCTTGATCAGATTTGGATGGATCTTGGTTGGCATTTTATTTGGAGCTTCGCATGATTTTGTAGATGATCCTGCATATAAATTTCTAGCAAAAATACAAGTACTATTATGCTATGTATACATAAAAGATATTATAGGCATTAAAATATATCATAGAATATAAAACATGATGTTAGAAGTTTTAAGAACACATAAACAATTACAAACTAATTCAAAATAATTCTTAGTTTTTGCACGTGGTTGTCTTGTTTTATTATCTACACCAACAGTAATAACTCGAACGTAACTGAAGTGTGAAGACTCTTAAAAACATGCCTACATAAGAAAATTTAACTGAGCCGCTCATTATGAAGGTCAGATCTTCACAATACTTGGACCCAATTTGGATGGCGATTTCTTGCTCGTAATCCTTGACCTATCAGTCTTACTAGGTGCCCTACTTTGAAGGTCAAATGCAAGACCGTAGGCATGCCCCCTTGCACATGTGCAAGGCTTGACGCTTAGTAGTCTGAGACTACTATGTAGTTATCCTAGGCAAAGGATACACCTTCCAACACGTCTAGTTCATCGTTTTTTCAGTCCGAGACTGACTTGTCGTCTTTTCCGACCCAGTCAGTTTTTAGTTTTTCCATATTTCAGTATGGCGTTCAATATTATTTTTAGGCTAAGACAGTGGCATATTGGATAGAAGAATTTCCATAAAACAATTTATACACAGAATGAAAAGATGAAAAATAATTTGGAAAATTTTATTAATTTGAAAAATTTAACATAAAAATGTTCAGATTGAGACNCCCCCCCCCCCCCCCCCCCCACCACACACACACACACACAAATCTTCCAGTCTGAAACAATTTGAATGGGATGCAAATGAAATGAACAATGCATTACATAAATAAGGAATTGGTGTAGAAAATTCACAAGTGCTTAGAGTTTCAGTGTGCACGTGACCTCCTTGCCCTGTGCATCTTATAAACAATATGCTCTAGCCCGAAGAATTGAGATAACCGTATAAAGGTCTTCACAATTGGTTCCGAGCTTTTTCTGCATTTAGCCCTGTGTGTACTGGAAGACCCTATGAAGCACACGATCTCTGACATGGAATTGTCTATTGTGGACCATCAAATTATAGTAAGGCACACATTGGATGCTTCAAGAAATATATATTCATAAATATGTATTGCATTGGACCATGATAGATAGAAACAAATACATTGAAGATACTCAACTCAAGAAAAATATATATGTATATGAAAGCATAATTGCATAATCATATAACCAAATATATATGAGCTTAACAATTAGAAAACCAATTTGTGGCTAAATTATATAAACTGTTAAAAATGAAATATCAAATGCCAGCTTACACTACAAGAATTTTATCTCAACAAACAATTAGTAAACCGGTACCATAATTAAACTATATATTAAACATAATTATATATATACTAGTATACATTCCACAAGATCTGTTCGGCAAGTGTATATATAACTTAATGATCACAAGTATATAATAAAGAATAATATATAATCAGATTTGAATAATCAATTATCTGTGTATAAAAAAGGCTAAAACGAAATCCATTTATATTTGACGGAATCTAAATATCTCATTCATATAAGTTATGATTACAACAGGCCATGCTTAATAAACGATATAAATATACACTACAAAAAAAAAAGAGCTTTTTGTGACGGAAAACGTTGTGACGTTCACTTAACTATCACATAAATAGGGTATATAGTGACAGAAATTTCTGAATCGTCACAAGTAGTACATTAAATGTGACAAATTTTACCTCGTCACAATAGACTATCACTAAATGTCATAAATTTTTTAGAGCCAAAAAAAATTTGAATTATTTGAGTTCATCTATGACAGAAACTACAAATATTATCACAGATTCCATGAAAAAATAATAATATAAATTTAAAATGATTTTGTGACAATGTTATATTCGTCACATTCAGATATTTTGTTAAATGTGACGATCATTCTGTCACAATAACACTTAAAATTCAGATAAAGTTGAACATTTTGGCCGGAAAATTTTAAAATTTAGGAGGGAATTTTCCCTCACATACATTCAGTGTTTGCGTCACAATTGCTACTTCAATTTATTAAAAACATGTTAAAAATTAAGAGAACAATCAAAATCCATTTATTTTTTTCTTCCCTATTTCCCCCGATCCCTCTCTCATTTTTCTTTTCTCTCCCCTCCTCCCGCTCATACATGCCCCATAATGAACCCACGCACCTAAAGCATATCGAGGAAATCCGGCCACATTCGGCGACAGTGAGCCGACCCACCGCCCAGAAAAGAATGCCCAGCCTTTCTCCTGCCTTCCTCCCTGATTTTTAGGCCTTGAAACTTTTCGAATCACCTTAACGATAAGAGTGGGAAGAAAGGGAGATCTCTATCTAGGAGCAAAAGTTGGTTGCAATCAAGCTCAAGGTATTGCTTGCTTCTATCGATTTCGATCCCTCTTGTACGAAATGCCTAGAAATTTTGTTTTAATGTTTTTTTTTTCTATCACAAGGAGAATAGAGTCAAAGAAAAGGAGTTCTTCAAACTTTTGGTCAGAAGTGGAAAAAGCATATCACAGTCATATGAAGAAATCTTTTAACGTTAGTCATTTTTATCATTTATCATTTTATTTCCCTATTCTGCCTTTTTTTCTTTCTATATTTATATTCTATACCCCTAAAGAAGTTACTCTCTTTGAGTTCTTGGAATTATTGGGTGCTGCTTCCTTTTAATTAACTACGTGACACAAATGTATTGGATAAAGATTGAGAGAGATCCTGGGTATCTAAAACCATTATGGTTCTTTAATAATGCATTTTTGGCTTCTGCAATTTTGTAACTTTTGCCTTACTGTTTGTGGGTTTCCTAATGATTTCACTCTTTTTAAATACAAAATTCAGCAACTGATTTGTCCTGAAAACTATAAATCAAAAGAACAATTGCTCTTTCTCCAATGGCATGCATTTTTTCTCTGATTTATCAAAAGTAGAAATGGCTGTTTTGAAGTTTCATATAGCTTTGGTATTCGGGTTTTTGAATGATCAAGGCATGTATGCCATTAAGATATCATTATGTACTCAATTATACTCCTTTGACATGCCTATCTTTTGTATATTCCCTTTGGGCTCTGTGTATATGTATAGTGTTATTTGATTATGTTTGTGATGGATGATGTGAATTACAATCAATTAGATCTCTTGCATAAATAAACATTATGGGCTTTGAGAAGTAATTATCTAGGTTTTTAGTAGCACTTTAGTAATATTAATCTCTTGAATTCCAGGTGTGTAAATTGTTTGATATTCTTAGTATCCTTTTAGGAATTATTCATTTCATGCTGGTTGACAGGCATGCATGCTAAGTCATATTGATATTACTTATATATGGTAATATGTACTTAAGACTCTTTAAGCTGATTTACATGTTTATCTATCATTTGATTTTCCCTTTATTGATATGTTTTTCTTTGGCAAGAAAATATAGAAATGCATTTGCAGGAGAAGAGCAATATGGCTGATTTAGTTTGTTGCTTACAAGACTTGAAAGTTAGACTATATCTTTACTTTGTCATTGAGTTGTAATGTATTCCAGCTTCCAAATCTGAGAAGCATTTCACTTGCAGCTATTTTTCTAGACTGAGGAGAAAGCAATAAGACTTCTTCAGAATGTGTCATTGTTGTTGAAACCTGGGGATTATTTTTTTGGTATTACTCCTAACTCATCTACAATATGGTATGGAATTAGGATTATCAAAACTGTGAGTTTAAAATTTATATTTTATTTTCGTCCCTGCTATAGTGTCTTGCTTTCAGGTTTTACTATTTATTGCTCTATTCTATCAAATAATGTATGTGTTCTGAGTTAACTATTGCATCTGTGTTATTCTACCAATGAAATCAATGTTGAATATTAAACTAAACTATTTACTGGGACTATTAAAACTTCCTTTTAAGATATTGAAAATAAATTATGTTGTGGCAAGAGATAATAAAAAATAAGTTGTTCTACTTGTTAATTAATCTTTCATGAATGTTGTTTGTAACTTCTGTTATGCCATCTTTAATGAATGTTGTTCTGTAACTTCTGTTAATATGTATTAGTCTAGGGCACCTGTGCTGCGCCATTTTTTTTTTCTTTTATAAATACTGATGTAGCATAAATAAACAAAAATATTTGATTTTTTTTTTTCTGAAAACATACTCGCATGTTTTTTTTTCCCTAAAGTGACTGGATGCATTTCTTCCTTTTAATTGATACCGTCTATAGAAATACTTTTGTGGTGCCAAATGTCTTTTATTTTTTATGTGAATACTATTTTAATTGATGGTCAATGTGATCAATTCTATGTAATGGTAGTGGTGGCATGAAGCCTAATATTGTTCCCAATTGCATCAAAACAATAAGAAAATTGCTTGTTGCTGGAATGGAGTATCTAATGATGATATTGGTAATGAAATACTTTGTGCAAAACGAACATGGTATGATGGGTTGCGTTTTAAATAAGGTAGTTCAATTTATGATGCAGTCATGCAGAAACTTCTTTTGTTTCCTCAATAGATAATTTGTAACGTGAGCACTTCTTGACAAGACCCGCCCCGGAAATCCCTTCGGATTCCCCGGAGAGGCCCCGCCTGAGGAAGATTCCACCAAAACCCCTCGGGGCAACCGACAGAATCCTCCTCCTAAAGGGGTAATAATCAAATAAACAAGTAAACAATAATGGGACGAATAGTAAATAAGATATGAACGAAAGTATATAAAATAAGCACCACAATAAATTAACGACTCATAATGAATAAATAAGAAACAATGTATGAAGTAGGTGGGAATGACAGAGCCACTAAGAGTGATAGACAAAAATATAAATAATACAAATCGAACATGAACAGAATAAGATCAGAGTCTAATACATAAGAAGAAGTAATAAACAGATGCGATAAGCGGATGCGATGCCGATGCGAAATGCCGATGGTAGTCCACGGGAACCTGCAACTAGGACCTAGGGAACGAAGTAAAAATAACAAAACGTGAGATATAAATATCTCCGTGAGTGCTCCTAGATAACTACAAAATACAATTTCAGCCGTTAAAACCTTTACACTCAAACCTCACGTCACTCAGTTGAAAGGTTCCCCGTTTTGAAAATCATTTCGCAAAACCCTCGGTTTACCCCAAATCATTAAATCAATAAAAACGGTTTAGGGGCGAAAACGTAATTTAAAACAATTATCGAAATCACGTACCAAACACTAAAAACGTAAATGAAATCCATAATAATTAATTGATGGTCAAACACAATTTCATAAACGATCAAGCAAATGGGTCAAAATCTGAAACCAAAGGCCATAGGCCACAATCCATAAAATCAAACCATCAATTTAAAATCAGAAACCAACCAATATAAAACCAAATCGGTATAAACTCAGCAAACAACAATTATAAAACCCAACCAGTATAAATCAGCAATCAATATAAAACCAAATCCGGTATAAAATCCGCAATGAATCAGAACCATCATAAAACCAACCGGTACCACAGCATATATCGTGCCGTGTGACCCTCAGCGTCCTGACGGCGTCACAGGCGGGGGAGGGGGGCTCAGTCATCACAACGAATCGGCGTCCCAAATCCGTCATGGCAGGATCCTCATCATCTCTCTCTCGACACGTGTCCGCAGCAGAGGATGGCATATATAATAATAATAATAATAATAATAGCGCGCATAGAACTCATATAACTCGGTACATCTCGATACAGTGTGGTACTCCTCAAAATCATTTATAAAATCATCCATGATATCATCAATTTTTCAAATCCTTTATTTTTAAAACCATTTTGCAAATCCTTTTAATTTTAAACAATTTTCCAAAATCTTCTATTTAACAGAATTTATGAAAAGCAACAATTATATCGAATATTAAAAATTTGCCCCAAAATTTTCTTAAATTTCACAAAGTCACAATTTTTCTTTAAAATCACCAAATTTCCACAATATCGTAAAATCTCCAAAACATTTCAAATTCGCTAAACAACCAATTAAAACACAAATTTCATAAATATTCCAATAAATATGAAATCTATCAAATCATAAAATCAACTCATGCAAATATTTAAATCATCATAAAACATATTTAATAATCTTAATTTAAATGCACAAGAAAATTTAATCAAAACAAATTAATATAAATGAAATCGAATATAGCATATATTCCCAAATGATTTAGAAAATAAATGCACTCACAGGTCTGAAGCGTGCTCCTGCTGGATCTCCGGTCCAGCCCTCGATCGCGTACGAGCACCTAAAAGAATTTACCGAAAATAACTTTTTAAAAAAAAACCAAAAAATTAACCAAAGGCTCGTAGAATCCTCTAAGCCTCCAAATACAAGATTAAAACACTAAATACTAAGATTGCCCAACATTTTCAGTAATTACGAAAATATCCCAATATTTTCGAAAATTACAAAAATGCCCTTAATCGGCAAAAATCCCTAAATTCAATGGATTTTTCCGTTTCAAGTCCGATTTCAACAAACTTTATACCGAAACGAAATTGAAGATGCAAGGAACGAGAAACTATCTTCAATTTCAAGATTCGTTGTAGCAATTGATCGGAATCGATCCCGGAAGATCAGACCTCAACCGGAATTGGGCGTTTCCGAATCCGACCAAAATTGAGTCAAATTGACTGGTCAGCAAGCTTGCCCACGACCCCTGGAACGCGTTGGGACGGGAGGTGAGCACTCACTCGCCGGAAAAGGTGGAGATCGGCGGCGGCGCGTGGAGGAAGACGGTGGCGGCGCGTGGGAGGCGCGTGCGGCGCGTGTGGCGGTCGTCGGAGCTCGGGAACTGCAGATCTGGTCGCCGGCATGCTCTGAAGCTCGTGGTGGTGGCTGTGTCGTCCCACTCGCCGGCGATCGGAGTAGATCTAGCCGGAAAGGTGACTGCCGCGGGGTGGTTTTTCCGAAACTTTGCAGCGGTTTTCTGGCGTGATNGCGCGTGGGAGGCGCGTGCGGCGCGTGTGGCGGTCGTCGGAGCTCGGGAACTGCAGATCTGGTCGCCGGCATGCTCTGAAGCTCGTGGTGGTGGCTGTGTCGTCCCACTCGCCGGCGATCGGAGTAGATCTAGCCGGAAAGGTGACTGCCGCGGGGTGGTTTTTCCGAAACTTTGCAGCGGTTTGCCGGCGTGATCCGGCGGTTTCCGGCGTCAAACTCAGTACCAAAATGTAGATCGTCGCCCCAGCTTTCCAATGGTACCAAGTACACTCCCTAACTCCACCGGAACAGGGAGATCTGGCCGGCCAAAGGTGGTGTCGCAACAGTGCACGGTTTCACAGTTTGCACGAGCCCTCGATCTCGCTGCAATTTCCGGCGATCTGGGTCGTTTCACGGCGAACCACCGGTGGGGAAAGGAAGAGGAGGTTGCTGGCTTCGATTTCCGGGTGGTGGTCGGCCAAGTCCGGCCACCGTGTGGCGGCTGTCGGCGTGGGAAGGGGAAAGTCGGGTGTCCTGGAAAATTCCAGACCCTTGGCCAAATTTTAAAGATGCAGACAGGGGCATTTTTGTCTTTTCTCACACATAAATATCAGTTTTTGCCAAATTACCAAATTGCCCTTCGCACAAATTTAACTATAACTTCTCGGTCTTAACTCCGAATCGAGCGTGCTGCTAGTCTACGAACTCGTATCGACTAGCTCTACACAACGGTACCCCGGTCAAAACCATAGCACGCTCACACAAAAAGTCAACTCTGAGCCCACTAAAAGTCAAACTGGTCAAACTTGAAAATTTTATTATTTTTCTCGAAACGGGTTTAGAAGTTGGGATGACTTTTTTTTTTTTGAGAAAATGGTAAAGCATTTTGAGAATGTTGTGAAATTTAAACATAATCTCAACATGTGTTGTTTTGGTATGTAGATGGTTAAGTTTTGAGGGACACATCTAATTGTATATTTTTTTTTTTAATGAAGCATGGAATAGAACAAGTGCTTCAACAAGGAATTTTTGAACCCTTTATGTAAAATATCTTAATGTTATATGAATTTCAAAGTGTTATTTGACTACTTATTCTATTTGAAGCATACTATTTACTTATCATATTCAATGGGCTATGTTTGTATGGAAGAGACACCCTATTAACATTAAAATGAGTGAGAAAAAAAATTACTAAAATAAAAAATAATTGAAAAAATGTAGCTAGAAAAAATGAAAAAAATGCATGTTGTGACGGTATATAGATCGTCACAGTATATTTAATGTGACGGCATACCATCACAAGACCGTCACATATGTTATATTGTGATGGCTCATACCGGACACGGAATCAATGCATTACATCACCGTTTTCACAAGTGACGGTATATAGATCGTCAGATTAAACATAATGTGACAGCCTACAGTCACAAGACCGTCACAGATATTATATTGTGATGGAGAATGTCTTATTAAAGTTTGTTTTGGGACGAAATAATTTCGGTCACACTTAACTTACCGTGACGGCATGTTGTCACAAAACCGTCACTGATTGTTCATTTGTGACGGGCCAAATTTCTTCACTGAAGCCCTGCCGACTGTGACTCGCCGAAATGTCAAAACATGCATTAATATTTGTGACCAAGTGATGCTATCACATAATGTCAGTTTTCTATTACGGAGAATAGAAAGTGGTCACGATTGCTCTTTTGTGTCGGGTTTATTGCGACAAGCGTGTGACAAGTTAGTGACTGTCACATAAAGTGGTTTTATCGAGATTTCGTCACATATACTATGCCTTGTGATAAATTTGCTTCCGTCACAGAAAACCCTTGTTTTTGTAGTGATATATGTAAATATAACATTTAACCAAAGCATATATAACTGTTTGGACCATATATGAATTATTTCAAATTAATATTTTAATTTAGTGAAATATTATTTTGGAGGTTGGGTTTAATGCAATTGTCCCACATTGGTTGGAAATGAAAATGCTTTGGATTTTGTCAAGTATAAATGGGTGGCATAGAAATTGTAAAAGGGAGAGTCACACATCGGAAACACAACAAACATCATTGAAGCTCTACCTTTATAAATAGAAGCTTCACCAACCTTTGGAAAAGACCCCTGTGCATTAACACACAAATACATCATACATTACTTAGTTTATTATCATTAGAATTTACTTCGAGTAGTCAAGTGTTCTTAGTGTGTTTTAGTTGAAGTTTTATTTAAAAGTCCTTTGATCTGAAAGACATTTGGAACCCTTTAATTATTTCGTTCTCAATAATTAATATAATCGTTTGATTTAATTGGCGCACACTTTATTTTTCTTTGGACTGTTATAGGTTCGAAATGGCACGCTCGCGCACTAGGATACGACTAATTGTTGTGTTTTACACCAACATATCTTTTGGCATGCCCGGTGGGACTTATTATTTTTTTGACTAAGTAAATGGTGCAAACTCCCTCAAAGAATTAGGAACCCGATAGCCAAGGCAACATCAACGGCTGAAACGTGTAGAAGGAAGATGGAAATGAAAGGGAAGCTGGCAAGACTCCAGACATGACAGAGATGTCTACTCAAGACTCGATCTCTGAACTATCCTAAGAGCTTAGGGAGAATCACCGAAATATGGAAACATTCTAGGAGACCTAGCAGCAAATGCTGCAAGGAATCATGGAATTACTGAGCCAGCAGGTGTAGACGACCCAAGCTGTGTTGAATGGAGCAAGGCCGACTAATGTCCAGGAGGAACAACAAGTCTAGGCCTTTCAGGCCATACCTAATGGCAACATGCCAAGGATTGAGGCACCGGCCTTTCAGGCCGGGTCTAATGGAAACGATGTAAGGGTTATGCCTGAATGGCAAGTCCAACCTTACATTCCTCCACCGGCAAAGAACAATGTTCAAGCCGGGGGGGAGGGGGGGATGCTGACAACCTAGGCCAGAATGAGCGATGGTAAGGAAGAATAGATGGCGCAAGCTTTCCAGGCTATAGCCAACGTACATGGAGGGAGAGCGGATGTCCATACATATGGTAACCTGCCAGCTTGGAACCAAATTCATGGCGGGGGGCATGCGAAGCACTTTGGACAGAACTACATGAATGGACACTATGATGCTCTTGCCTATCAAGTAGACTTTCATGCCTTGACGCGGAGGAATGGACCAAACTAGATGAACCTCGGCCAAAGCATGGATCGGGAAGCTGTCAAGACCATCATCCAAGAGATGATGGGCTTTGCATTTAGAAGGACTGGATGCCCATCTTATAGGAGATCGTACCCCGATGCTGTCGACTAGATTGAATTTCCTAGGGGATTCAAGTTTCCTGGCTTCACCTTTTTTTCTGGAGAAGAAAGACAGTCTACCGCGGAACACATAGGCCGCTTCACTATCCAGTGCGGAGAAGCAGGGGCCAATGATTTTCTAAAGCTGCGATTGTTTTCTACTTATTTGATAGGTCCAGCTTTCACGTGGTACGTCAAACTGCAGCCAAATTTGATCCATAGTTGGAAAGAATTGGAGCAGAAGTTCCACGAGCAATTCTATAGAATTGAGCCGGAGATTTCCATGGCTGATTTATCACACCTACGAAAGATGGATGGAGAGACGATACAATTATTTATAACTCAATTAAAAAAGGCGAGGATCAGATGTAACTTGGACATACCGAAAAATGGAGTTTGTCAAGTTAGCAAAAGATAGACTAAGCTACAAACTTCGAAAAAAGTTTGAGGGGACAGAGTTCCCCGTCAAGTTAGCAGAATTCTTTCATGGTCCCGCAAATGCCCTCCATACATTTGAGTCTATAAGAAAGGAATACCGTGATACCGCAACTGCTTCGTAAATTCCAATTTGACGCGGAATTTTTTCATGGTCCCGCAAAATTGACTCAGTCCATTCCAGCATATAATCTTGGTGATAACCTCTTCCTTGAAAATTAAAATTCCGTGACCAACCTTTCTTTTCATCAAGAAAACAGTTCAGTGCTGGATAGAAATCTGGAGTAACTGGGTGTTCCTTGTCCCCATCAGCCTTATTATTCACCTTCCGGAGAGTGAAAGCTTTGAGTGGTTCCCAAATATTTGAGTACCATTGACCACATGGTCTTCATTGGCCATTGAGTACTTGAAGAAACCTGCATTAACATCAACAATGTCTTTCAAAGAAACTAAGCGGGATGCTAGGTGGTCCAGTTCCGATGGAAGAATTAGTTCATTCAATGAGATAGATTGCTTGTAATGTGGTCCGATGTCAAGCTCCTTGCCAAATTCATCAGGAGCTCATTGTGAGCTTACATTGCCATTGCCATCTGGAATTTCCGGGTTATGTTTGCTTGATCTCTTCATTGCAAATCACCTATAACAAAAATGGGGTTAAAAAAAAGGGACAAAAGAAGATTCGAGCATCGCACGCTTATACAAATTTGACATGCATACTTGAAGGGGGCAACTGTTAAACGGAAAAAAAAAATTAAAAAGAAAGAGGATAAAACAAAAAAAAAAGATAAAACAAAAAAAAAATCAGAATAAATTATGATATTTGATAACCACTATATCCTGAGATAAAGTGGTTATTAAACTCAAATTTTGGTTTTTAAATTTTAAATTTTAAAATTAATTTTGAAATTTAAACTATCTTTATTCTTCTCTATAAATAGGAGGAGACTTCACTTGTGAAAAAAAAAAGAAAAGGAAGGGAGTTGAGAAGAAAAAAAAAATATTAGTCAGACGAGAAAAAAATAATACGAGTAAAAAAAAATAAGAATAAAGAAAGAAAAAAAAGGTATTGGAGTTTGACTTTTCTTTTTTTTTTATTTTTGTTTTCTTTCTTCTCTTTTATTCATTGGTATCAAAATCTGAGAGGGGGTTCCATAAGTGCATCTCGCTTCGGATCTTTTCTCAGCCTATGATACTAATTCAATATTTGTTTTCTATCTCCCCTAAATTTCTTTTTTTATTTTTGTTATTATTACCTCTAGTTTCTAAAATCTAAAGGAGGTCTCATGACTATTGTAGTCCGGATCTATTTCTGAAAGTGATAGAAATTAAAGAAAATAATAATAAAAAAATTTAAAAAATTATTTGCTTTCTTATTCTGACTGTGTGTCTTTAAAAAAAATCAACTTTTGCTGCAACCTGTAAAAAGCAAAGAAAAATTAGTGAATCATATGGATTTCATAAAAAATTCTGATTCAGAAATTATGATAACCAAAGAAAAAAATCAATTTAAGAAAAAATTAAATCAATCACCAAATTGAAAATATTTTGAAAAAAATAAAAGGTCAAAAAAATAAAAATAAATTAATTGAACAAATTGAAAAAAAAAATTATGCTGGCGGAAGTAAAAAAACATAGGAGGTCTGGTTAAAAAAAAAAAAAAAAAAAAAGTAGTCAACAAAAAAATGTTGATCTTCGGAAAAAAAAATGTATATATGTATGTCAAATCAAAATATTATATATATAAACAGCTATCAAATCAAAGTTTATTATATATATATAAATCTTTCAAATCAGAATTGATATATATATATATATATGTATGTGCGTTAGATTAAAAAAAAAAAAAGAGGAGAGAAAAAAAAAAAAGAATTTTCTGTTATGCGTAAATTTATGTGTAACAAAATATATTTTAGTATTTTTAATAAATATTTTCATCATCAAATTAGATTGGGAATAGAATTTAAATTCTATTAATTTTAGAATTGAATTTTTTCTGATTTAATTTTTGTTGAAAATTAAAAAAAATAGCTAATTTATTTTATTTGGACTGCTTAAAATTTAAATATAAAGCCCAAATATTAAATGATTTCAAATAAATTGCAAGACCATTCTGGGTCAAAGCTTAAAACTCAAATTCAAATGGATTTTAACCTAACTCAAATTTTAAATGAGTTTTAAATTAAAAAAGTCTAGAAATTTAAATAGTCTGTTTTAATTGGACTTGCAATTTGTCAATTAGTTCTAATCCCCATTTTAGTTTATAAAAAAAAAAGGCCAAATAATGTGAGCCCAAAGCCCAATCAAAATGTCAATGAACTTTAAACTCTAAGTTTTATTTTTGAGCTTAACCCAATTATTTAAAATTAATTTATAGTCCAAATAAAAATAGGCTATAAATGTAAATAAATAATCTAATTAAATGATTTTATTGGATCAAAATTCAAAAGTCCAATAAAAATGGATTATTTTAAATAAAAAATTTGGGTTTTAAATAAAAGATTGTTTTAATTAAATTAAATTGTCTAATAAATTCAAGTAGACTTTTTAATTTAAAATTAATTGGTTTTCAATTCATTGTCAATTAAATTAATTTGGCATACATCCAAATCAAATGCCAAATAATTAAGTCATTCAATTAATTTTAAAGGACTATTAATTTCTAAATATATTAAATAGTCCAATAAAATTAAAAATACAAAACAATCCAAAAAAGGCTTTTAAAACAACAGTCAATCAATAAATGACTATTAAATAAAATTCAATTGCTCAAAAGATTGTTTTAAAACATAAAATTATGAATTTATTATTTGACATTTAATTCATAAAGTCAAAATTTGCCAAGTGATAAGTTCAGCAAACTAAAATTGTTTGACTAACTCTACAAAATCAATAGTGGTCAAATAAAATTCTAGAAGATGTTTGCATATGATTGAGATTTTGAGGGGTGCCAACCTAGTTGGGATGTCTCTCTGTTCTTGTGATGCATAAATCTTTTAGTCTAAAATTTAATAAAATTACTTCTTCAAATTTTTCCAAATTAAATAACCCAAGCAAATAATTTTGTGGTTATAAAATCAATCAAATCCCAAATTTTCAAAATTAAATATTTTTAAAGAACTACGGTCGACTTGATTCCACAAAGGATACGTAGGCAGCTTAGTCCAACACTATGTGCAGTTTAAAGTCTAAATAAATCATCCAAATTTTCAAACAATTCAAGTTTCTAAATGCAAATTTCCAAAGTTTCAAATCATGTGAATTTTCTAAACAAACACCAAAAAATATTTTTGAAGAACTACAAGTGGCTTGATCCCTTTAAAATGGGTATGTAGGCAGCTCAGAATTTCAAACTGAGTGCAGCTGCAAAATATTTTCAAAAATCATTTTCTCATGATATAATTGGAATTAAAGGGTAGTCTCTTGTTTTATAAGAGATTGTAATTAAGGTTTATACAGCCTTGAATGGGTCGAACCATGTTTTAATAAACTCTTATATCTCCTAAAAAGGTATAAGTGAGACATTGTCTGTGAATGTTATTTTTTTTCGCAACCATGTTTTTAGCACGCCCGGTGGGACACATTTTCCCTTTCATCTCCAATTATATTGAGATTAACTTATACATTTCATTTCCTTGTCTGACAGATAAAATGGCACCCAACGTAACAGTGTACTTCCATCAGATCCCCACTATAACTATCGCTGGAGGACAGCGAAAGAGAAGCAGTGTTCGCACCACTTTTGCTGTTTCTGAAGTACCATTTTGCTGTTTGAAGCAATTTAAGTCTGCTGCAACTGTGGACTATCCCAAATCGTCCACAGCCACTGAAGCTATGCGTACCCCTCAAATCTTAAAGGGGAAAGCAGCGAAGGGACTGAAGAAAATGCACGCTAGATCCGCCAAAAGGAGATTGGCCAAAGCGATGAAGGCCTCAGCTTCTGTCACAGTCCAAACTGCATTTCTAGAAGCCACGAAGGTTTTTGTCCTTTCAATTCCTGCAGCCAATCTCCAGAAAAGAAAGTTGGTCAGGGTTCCAAAAGATTTACCCCATGCAATTACTAATGCTGGGGTTCAACCTATAACCCAGATCATGATTGGGTCAATTCTAGTCAACCTAGTCACTGTCGAGTCTGTCATGGTGACATTTGCAGAGGAGGATAATACTGCAACTCCTCTTCAGACAAAGGACATCCCTAAGCCACCAACAATTTATCGACAATGTTCTGCTTGTCCATCTACCACAGAGGAAGGACCCAGCTCTCCCCAAAACGTTCTCCCAAAAAAGATAAAGGGGAAAACGGTCAAGAATATTGTTGAGCGGCTTGAAAAGTTAGATGAAAATCTTCTTTGACCATACCTAAAGGGAAAAGAAGTAAACATAGTGACTCTAGCAGACTGAGAAATTCTCCAAGAGCTGAAATGGTTTCGAAAGTTAAAGGAACTGGCATTTCAGTGTTGAAGAAAAGTGTTTTGCCTCACTCAACATTAGTACCAAACTTTAAACTTCTTAATCCTAAAGAGTGGGTTAGCGCCCAAGTTAAGGCAAGTGAACAAATTTTTATGGCTGGATACAAATTTGCAAAAGAGACAGCCATAGAACTGGACACTTCAGCGGGTTTGAAGTCATATGGAGGCCCTATGACGCGATCAAAAGCACAACAAATACATTTAGCTCACTTACCAAAATCTAGTGAGATAAATGATAGCTTGCCCAATGCTTCGCTTGAAGATGATTCAGCCATATGGACAACATCAAAAATTTCAAATCCTCTTTATAGAGATCCTAAAGCACTTTTCCATGATGAAGATTTTCCAAAGAATGTGGAATCTCAATTTCAAGGGCTACTGATAAATAATGATGATCCTGAAATTGGGAATATGTCTGTATTTGCTACCGGAGCTGCAAGTATTGAAGAACAACTCCAAGAGATGCGTAGGGAGATGCAAAGGATGAGGGACAAAAAGGATGTTGAAATTGCAGGCCGTACTGTAAGGTTAGTAGAACAGATGAGCCTACGGTCACAGGAACCAAAAGATAAAGGGCAAGCATCAAGTTCTGCAACTCCTTCAACACAACCAGACCTGAAAGCACTGATAGCTGAAGGTATTTGGGAATACCAGGCCTCCATTAATCCGCCTGTGCTTGGATATTATAAGCCATATCCATCGCATTATGATCGAGTCCCATTCCCTCAGTTTTACTCAAAGCCAAATTTGGAGAAATTTGACGGTATCAATGGTTCTCCCCATGAGCATTTGGCATATTTTGTGTCAGCTTGTGGAGAATTTGCCCAATCAGATGCTTTGCTCATAAGACAGTTCGTCCAGTCTCTAAAAGGATAAGCTTTTACTTGGTACACGCAGCTGCCAGCAGATTCAATAATTACCTGGGATGATATGCAAAGGGCATTTCTCGCACAATTTGTGAGTTCCAAGAAGAAAATTTCAATCATTGACTTGGCAGAAACCAAGCAGAAGCCATATGAAAATGTCAATGAGTTCATCACAAGGTGGAGAAATCTCAACCTTCAATGCCCAAAAAAATTGACTGAACAGTCAGCAGTCCAAATGTGTTGTAACAATCTTCTTCCAGATATTGCAACCTTTGTAGGTACTGCAGAACCTCAATCATTTGATCAATTGGTTTCAAAGGCAAGCAACGTTGAGAGACAAATGGCTCGTCATAAAATCGCTTCTCAGAAAACACGCATAGAGGAGAAAAAGGTAGAAACCAAGAAGATTGTTAAAAAGGGAGATTCTATGGCTACCTTTGTAAATCCTAGACAAAATAATGACAAAGGAAAGTCGAAAGAACCTCCGAAGCGGCTAACACTAAAAGAAAGGAAGGACGTCAAATATTCTTTCAGTGATGAAGATGTTGATGAGATTTTTGATGCATTAATGGAAGCTAATGCATTGACTCAACCTGAACCTAAAAGACCTGAAGAGATGAATAGAACTGATGATCCAAAATACTGCCGATATCACAGGATTGTCAGTCATTCTTTAAAGGACTGTTACGTTCTTAAAATTATTATTGAAGGAATGGTAAAAAATAATCAAATCTCCTTAGCAGAATCTAGTGCTAGAGAGAAGACCGATACCTTCAATAATGTTTCTTTGACTGAAGGGGTAATCCCAATGGCTTTTGAGGTCGATAATCAAGTTACTATCGTCCACGCTCACCCCGATATGCCTAAATTGGGAAATCCTAATATTCCAACTTTAAATGAACTCATGACAGAGCCAAATTTGGATATATGGGATGACTCATCGGCAACTGAGGATGAAGGTGGAGATGGATGGCAGACCTATGTTAGCAAGAAATCATCAAAAGCTACAATTTTTACTCAAAAGTCTTCAGGGCATACTGGGTGTAAAATTCGAGGGAAACCTGAGGTGAACAAAAATAAGAAGAAAAAGAAGAGCAAGTACAAGACCGCGTTCCAGTCACTTTAAAAGAATTCATACTAGACGGATTCCTTGAAGAAAGTGATAATGATGTGGAAAAGGAAGATGTTCTGCAATGTTGTACGGCTTCTGTTGATATTGAAGACCCTGTGGAGGCAGATGAAATCACGTTGAGAGAGATCCAGCTACAAGCCAAAAAGAAGAAAGATGCTCAACAACTTACAGCTGATAAAAGTCATACTAATATCTCGAATGGAGAATCTTCTACTCCGGTACCATAGGGGGAATCTCATGCCCAGGATGATGCCTATTCTCAAAAAGGCATAATTACAGACTTAAAAGGTTCAAATGACATCAAATACAATATATTGGCTCATTTGAAGCGTATACCTGCTCTTCTTAGCGTGTATGAGACCTTGCAAATGTCTTCCAAACTCTGAAAAGCACTCATTACTGCTTTGACTAGCCCAGAGACTTACAAAGAAAAAGTGGAGCAAATCAATGTAGAAAAATCATTGAATAAGGTGTGTGCATCATGCATGGCATGCATTGCATTTAATGATGAGGATTGTCAATTAAGGGGGAACAAGCATAATCGACCACTTTATGTCACAGGGATAGTTAAAAATATCCCTGTGAATCAGATAATGCTTGACTGTGGATCAGCGGTAAATGAACTTCCTTTAAAGACAATCCGGGTACTAGGCTTGAATCTGCAGCACTTGTACCCATCATTCTTGACAATATTTAATCAAGCTGGACAAAGGACGATGGGGAGTATTACCTTGGCAATGGAAATAGGTGATCTTCAATCAAATGCCTTATTTCATGTTATTGAGGCAGATACTTCCTATAATGCTCTATTAGGACGTCCGTGGCTTCATGCCTATGGTGTTATTCCTTCTACACTCTATCAGTACTTCAAATTTTGCAAGGATGGAGAAGTAAAAAAGGTGAATGCAGATCTCAATCCATTTCAAGGAGAAGAGGTGAACTATGCTGACCCAAAGTTCTACAAAGCAATAAATGATGTCATTCCAAAGGATTTTGAGGGGATACCAACTAAGGACAAAGGGAAGGTAAAAGTGAATATTAAAGTCGAAACACCAGTCCTTCCTTCATTAAAACTTGTCCAACAGAAGAATAAACCTGTGCATGACCATAAGGAAACGAATGGAAGGGCTATCTTCATATACTACCAGAAGGACCAAAAGGCACCGGGGAAAAAAGCTATTACAACATTCAGTGACACAATGGATGCTCTGATGACAAGCTACACTCGTCCTCTCAGGAGGATTAATCGATCTGTTCCTAATAATGAGATTTCAATTTCCATAACACTCAGAAATGGAAAGGGCACAAATAATCGCATTGTCACTATCCATGAAGGCTCCAGAGCACAATCATCTGGTTCCATACCAAAGGGTCTTAAGGTAAAGAAGAATAAGACCACATTCCGAAATAAGAACAAGAATGTTGTGATTAACCAGAATGATGGATGCCGTAAAGCTTCCTCTGAACCTGAGACTGAAATTATCCAGATCGACGGTTGTTTAAAAGCACGTTATAAGCTGCCGAAAGAACTTGTTGAGGCTAAAATGTCCATTAAACCTGAGTTACTCACTGAACAGGAGCATAAGATGTTCTCAAAAAGAGAGTCCAGTAACAAACCTCCACGTGTCTCTGTGTTTTAGCGGCTTTCAAACCCTATAAACTTCGAGTCTTTGGACTTAAAATTGGGCAAAAATAAAAATAAGAACAAAAGGCAAAAGTCAAATTTGAAGAAGCAGAAAGCTATAACCATACAACTTGGGAAAGAAAAGAATCTCGGTGGTCAAGAAGTCGAGCAAGTAAACCATATTTCTTTCGACGATGACTTTACTGAAGCAAATTTTGTAAATGAAGTAGAAAATCCATAAGAATTTGTTGATATGGTCCAACCTGCTCCTATGGAATTTGAAGAAGGAGGGCAAGCGATAGTTGATGAGCTTAGAGAAATCATCTTGGTACTGATGAGGATCCTAAACTTGTCATTGTTAGTGCTTTATTAACTCCAGAAGAGTTGGGGCAATATGAGGAACTTCTCAAAAAGTACAAAGATGTATTCGCATAGAGTTATTTAGATATTCCTGGACTGGATCCAAATGTAGCTGTCCATCGGCTGGCAATATCTAGTGAAATGCCTTGTGTAAAACAAGGAAAACGAAGGTTCCGACCTGAGCTTGTCGTAAAAATTGAAGCTGAGGTTGATAAATTGATAAACTCTGGCTTCATTTGGGAAGTCAAATATCCAACTTGGCTCACAAACATTGTACATGTTATAAAGAAGAATGGCCAAATTCGGATCTGTATAGACTTCAAAGACTTAAACAATACTTGCCCAAAAGATGAATTTCTGCTTCCGATCACTAAATTATTAGTGGATGCTTCTACAGGTTGTGGAGCATTATCCTTCATGGATGGTTTCTCAGGATGCAATCAAATTAAAATGGCACTTGAGGACTAAGAACTTACAACCTTTCGCACACCTAAAGGCATATATTGTTATACGGTAATGCCATTTGGGTTGAAAAATGCAGGAGCAACTTACCAAAGAGCCATGATTGTCATCTTTGATGATATGCTTCATAATACATTGGAATGTTATGTTGATGATTTAGTCGTCAAGTCAAAAGAAAGATTAAATCATTTATTGTTGAAAAGAAAGATTTAATCGTAATGTTATGTTATTGTTGAAATGCCTCCTCCACGTAACCTTCGAGAACTATGTGGGCTACAAGGAAGATTGGCCTACATATGAAGGTTCATCTCAAATCTTTCCGGGTGATGTCAACCATTTTCAAGATTAATGCATAAAAATGTGCCGTTTATATGGGACGAAGCTTGTCAGAATGCCTTCGAAAGCATCAAAGGTTATTTGCTGAGCCCTCCGATCTTGATGGCCCCAATTCAATGCAAGCCATTGATCCTCTACATCGCTACTCTAGAAAGATCATTGGGGGCATTATTGGCTCAACATAACCATGAGGGGAAGGAAAACGCCTTGTACTACTTGAGTAGAACTTTGGTGGGGGCGGAACAAAATTATTCCCCGATTGAGAAAGTTTGCTTGGCCTTAATATTTTCCGTTACAAAATTACGGCATTACTTGTTATCGCATTCTATAACCTTGATATTGAGGGCAGATCCTTTAAAGTACGTGCTGTCAAAACCGGCATTGTCAGGCCGTCTGGCAAAATGGGCAATCATTTTATCGCAATTTGACAAAAAATTTGTTCCTCAAAAAGCGATAAAAGGACAAGCCTTGGCAGATTTTCTAGCAGCACATCCGATTCCTGATAATATGGAGTTACCAGAAGATTTACCTGATGAAGAAGTGTTTGCTGTTGGAACATTTTTATCTTGGCAGTTGTACTTTGATGGGGCAGCAAGGAAACGAGGAGCAAGAGCTGGCATGGTATTTATTACTCCTTTTGGAGGTTTAATACCTTATTCGTTCTCGATTCTTGCAATATGCTCAAATAATGTTGCAGAATATGAAGCATTAATTATTGGTCTTGAAATTGCTCTCGAGATGAACATTGATTGCCTAGAAGTTTTTGGTGACTCCCAGCTTGTTATTAAGCAAATTAATAACGAATATGCTGTCAAAAATGAGAATCTGATCTTTTACCATCAAAGGGTTAGAAATCTTCTAGTGCAATTCCAGGAGGTCACAATAAATTATGTGCCGAGATCCTAAAATGATAAAGCTGATGGTCTTGCAAAATTAGCTGCGTCATTAACACTTTCTGATGAAAGAGAAATACAGATTACAGTCGGAGAGCGCCGTTTGTTACCTCCAACACTGCAAAGAATGGAGGAAACATTTGACAGCAATCCCATTACAATTTGTGATGTTAAGGAAGAACAAGATTGGCGACAGCCGTTTGTTGATTTTCTACAGCGTAGAGTATTGCCTTCTGATACGAAGAAGAGAGTGGAGATAAGTAGAAGAGCTATTCGGTTTGTATTCCTTAATGATGTTTTGTATAGAAGAGCCTTTGATGGAATGTTGCTAAGATGTCTGTCAAAAGAAGAGGTTGGTCACGCTCTACATGAAACTCATTCTGGAACTTGTGGAGCCCACCAAGTAGGTCCTAAACTCGCAGCTCAGTTGAAGAGGTTAGGGTACTATTGGCCTACCATGGTTCAAGACGCTATGCGCTTTGCAAAGACGTGCAAGCTATGTCAGATACATGGTGACTTTATACATCAACCACCACAGCCTCTCCATCCATCTGTTATATCTTGGCCTTTTCAAACATGGGGTTTGGATGTTATTGGTCCTTTTAAACCTACCTCTAGATCCCATAAATACATTTTGGCTGCAACAGACTACTTCTCTAAATGGTCAGAAGCAATGTCGTTGAAGGAAATTAAAGCGGAAGATGTGTCAAATTTCATAAAGAATCACATCATCTATCGCTATGGAGTCCCATCAAAGATAATTTCTGATAATGCCTTATATTTCAAGTGCAAATCACTGGTGAAGTTAAGCGAGAAATATAAATTTCAACACACATTCTCGGCAAGTTATAATCCATCATCAAATGGCCAAGCTGAGGCGTTCAATAAGGTGTTGTGCAAAATTTTGAAGAAGATGGTGTCAGAAAATAAAAAGAGTTGGCATGATCGTTTTCCTGAAGCATTTTGGGCTTACAGAACCATGGTGCGCACATCAACTCAGTGTACACCGTACAATCTAGTTTTTGGTTCAGAAGCTGTACTTCCCCTTGAGGTACAGTTACCTTCGCTTAGAATTGCCACTCAATTAACAACACCGGATGAGAATGTGAAGGTTAGGCTGGCCGAGCTCGAAGGACTAGACGAAAAAAGGCTTGTAGCTCAATAAAGGCTCGAAATTCATCAAGCACAAATGGCTGGAGCTTTTAATAAAAAAGTAAAGTTCAGGTCTTTCATGTGTGGGGATTTAGTCCTAACTGTAAAGTGACCAATCGTCATCACCAGAAAGATGCAAGGAAAATTCGAGCCAAAATGGGAAGGACCTTATATTGTCACTAAGGTTTTTCAAAAGGGGGCATATGAACTTTCCAATTCCGAAGGGCGATGCATCTACTCTTGTGTCAACGGGAAGTTCATCAAGAAGTTCTATGCTTAGAAATTGATGTATTAAAAAGAGCTTCAAAAAAAATGTAGAAGCTGAAAAATGTCTGAACTACGGATGACTTGATCCCTATTAAAGGGTACATAGGCATCATAGTCATATACTAGGTCCAGTTCGAGTTTTAAAAAAAATGTATGTATTAATCTCCAAGTTGAACTACGAATGACTTGATCCCATATTGGGTACGTAGGCAATCTGGAAATTTTCTAGATGTAGTCGCACAAAAAAAAAAAACAGCAGAATAGTTGATTGATAATGTAGAATGTCAAACACATTGAAAGTTGCCAAAAGTCAAAAGCAAAACAAAATCATAAAAGACAAAAAAATGAAGAAGTCTTAAAAAGAAAAATACTAAATATACATCACTACAAAAAGGTACTCAGAGATTTCAAAACTTTGTGGAGTTGCTTGGTGTGAGAGGTGTTCAAGTCCTTTACTTTCTGATCTTCTTTAAACTTCTCCTCGTTGGCATCAATCCTGGACTACTGAAGCTTCTGGTTAAGATTATGTTGATCCTGCAAACAACTCTCAAAAGATTGGATATTCTTTTCAAGAGATCGCTTCTGATCCTCAAAATCTTTGCGCATCTTTTGTACCTTTAATTCCATTGTAATGATTTCTGCTTCAGTCACTATATGCTTTTCCAAATCTAATTTGGACTCTGCTAGTTTTGCTGACAAGAAAGCCATGGTAGGTTGACATTCTTCATGCTCATGGATTAATGTCATGACTTGGTCTTCATCAAAATCAGTCATGGACCCAAGTATTGCAGAATCTGCAGTAAACTCCTCAGCCATTTCAAAAATATGGTTAATGGTAGTAGCAAACCAATTAATTTCATGTTGTCCTGAGCTCGCAAGGTTAGCCATGCCATGCAATAGAGTCAACAATTGCGATATCTCAAGCTTACAACTTAAAATCTCCTGAAAAGATACAGCAGTTGTAAGTTTTTCCAAAATGCCTTTCATCTGGTCTACCAAGTATCTTTGAGTGAGCAGATCAACTGTATCATTAAATATGCTGGAAGCTGGTTTCAGGACAATGTCACTGGGATCTGAAAAATGAAAAGGAATTTGTTGTATGGGTAAGACGTCGCTATCTGTACCATAATTAACCATTTCTTCATCTTCAGCAGCTTCATAAGTTGCAGCTTCTTCAGTACTCGTGGTATCAACAGGTTGAACCACAATCAGTTCAAGGTTTGTTTTTCGATGCATCATGTTCAACATTGATAACAGGCTGAGCTGATGAGTCTACAGTTGAAGTCTCAGAAGCAAAATCGACTGTATCAGGGAACCTTTGAGGACTATCTGATCGTGCTCTTTTGGAAGTTACATCAGTAACATCATCCAGTGGTGGTCCTCCTTGTGCACTATCTGATCGAAGGAATGTATCATCAAGGTTAGTAAAAGGGAGTTTTGGATCCTTTATCACAAATACCGTATTTTCCTTCGTGAAAGGCTCTTTTGTTAAAGCCATGTGGATTCTTCTAACTGATCTTCCTAAGTAAGGGCCTGTACTTTCTGACCACCATCGACAATACCACCAAGTACACTATCCTTGTCTGGCAGAATTGGGGACATGGAAGCGGATTTGAGTCCATCTTTGTAGAATCAAGGATTGTGCGATAGCAACGACTTTTATTCCACACTGCGCCCTCGACTGAACTTTAAACTTGAGTTTGTTGGCTGGAAAACCTTGATCTAACCCAAACTGTCGAGCAAATCTGTTAGGATGGTAAGGTTGAACATAAAAATCCGACCCTATCCTCACAGGCAATACAGTAGATCGCATCGAAACTAATATCTCAAAATGAGCATTAGAAAATCTTCATTATCCAAATAGTCTGAACTGTTCATTTTAGGACAAACATAAGGTCGATATTGAACATACTGTTAGTCCCTCAAAATACGTCGACTCTTATTCAAACTCAAAGATTTATTGGAAATGCTAGCATACTTGTGTAAATTGCAAGATCCTAAAGGAATTTGAGTAGAACTCCAACCCTGAGAAAAGGGATATAAAATGTTCAGCAAGCCAGCCAGCCACGTAATGCATTGGGAGGATAGCAAGAGAGACACCGATCCCACGTGTGTGTGTGTAGCAGATACACTGAGAACATGGTAAATGTATCCCAAAACTGATGGTGCAAGCGATTCTTTGATTCCATGTGCCATCAAAGATGCCATATAAAAAGTCTCAGGTCTAATAGTAGACTCTTCCCGTGGGAATACAAATCTATTAAGCCATAAAGATAAAAATGCAGTAAATGAGCCTTCTTTTGATACCTTTAAATCCATATCTTGAGGTCTAAAAGGTCGAGCAGATCTCTTATGAGGTCGTGAAGATTAACCAGATGCACGAGCTCGTGAAAATGAACCAGATGCAGAAGAAGATTCAGTCTTTGTCCCAATATAAATCATTAGTCCCCTGTAAAAATATTCAATCCATTGTCCCCAAGAAATCTTCTTGCAATCGAGAGAAGCACAAAGACGAGCATGAATCCTTAAAAGCTCTGCAATGGTTGAGTGATATTCCAATTCTCCATGGTCATCTTTATTGAAGAGTAATATCCTATTTGTGGGAATAAATTCCTCATATGGTGCACCTATGATAGGTAAGCCTCTAATGACCTTCAAGTCATATAAAGAAATCCCCATTTCACCACCACTATGATAGAAAGTATTGGTCAAAAGTCCCCATAACTCTGAAAATGCCCTCCATACATTTGAGTCTATAAGAAAGGAATACCGTGATACCGCAACTGTTTCGTAAATTCCAATTTGACGCAGAATTCTTTCATGGTCCCGCAAAATTGACTCAGTCCATTCCATCATATAATCTTGGTGATAACCTCTTCCTTGAAAATTAAAATTTCGTGACCAACCTTTCTTTTCATCAAGAAAACGATTCAGTGCTGGATAGAAATCTGGAGTAACTGGGTGTTCCTTGTCCCCATTAGCCTTATTATTCACCTTCTGAAGAGTGAAAGCTTTGAAGTGGTTCCCAAATATTTGAGTACCATTGACCACATGGTCTTCATTGGTCATTGAGTACTTGAAGAAACCTGCATTAACATCAGCAATGTCATTCAAAGAAACTAAGCGGGATGCTAGGTGGTCCAGTTCCAATGGAAGAATTAGTTCATTCAATGAGACAGATCGCTTGTAATGTGGTCCGATGTCAAGCTCCTCGCCAAATTCATCAGGAGCTCATTGGGAGCTTACATTGCCATTGCCATCTGGAATTTCCGGGTTATGTTTGCTTGATCTCTTCATTGCAAATCAACTATAACAAAAATGGGGTTAAAAAAAAGGGACAAAAGAAGATTCGAGCATCGCACACTTATATAAATTTTACGTGCATACTCAAAGGGGGCAACTGTTAAACAGAAAAAAATAAAAAAATAAAAAGAAAGAGGATAAAACAAAAAAAAAAAAGAATAAATCAGGATATTTGATAACCACTTTATCCTAAAATAAAGTGGTTATTAAACTCAAATTTTGGTTTTTAAATTTTAAATTTTAAAATTAATTTTGAAATTTAAACTATCTTTATTCTTCTCTATAAATAGGAGGAGACTTCACCTGTGAAAAAAAAAAGAGAAAAGGGAGGGAGGTGAGAAGAAAAAAAAAAAGCTATTAGTCAGACGAGAGAAAAATAATACGAGTAAAAAAAAAAATAAGAAGAAAGAAAGAAAAAAAAGGTATTGGAGTTTGAATTTTCTTTTACTTATTTTTGTTTTCTTTCTTCTCTTTTATTTATTGATATCAAAATCTGGGAGGAGGTTCCATAAGTGCAACTTGCTTCGGATCTTTTCTCAGCCTATGATACTAATTCAATATTTATTTTCTATCTCCCTAAATTTCTTCTTTTATTTTTGTTATTATTATCTCTAATTTTTAAAATCTAAAGGAGGTCTCATGACTATTGTAGTCCGGATCTATTCCTGAAAGTGTTTCTTGTTTTGACTGTGTGTCTTTCAAAAAAAATCAATTTTTGCTGCAACCTGTAAAAAGCAAAAAAAAATTAGTGAATCATATGGATTTCATAAAAAATTTTGATTAGGAAATTATCATAACCAAAGAAAAAAATCAATTTAAGATAAAATTGAATCAATCACCAAATTGAAAATATTTGGAAAAAAATATAAAGTCAAAAAAATAAAAATAAATTAATTGATCAAATTGAAAAAAAAAAAATTATGCAACCTGGCGGACGTAAAAAACACAAAGGAGGTCTGGTTCACCAAAAAAAAATAAAAAAAATAAAAAAAAAATAAAAAAGAAGTAGTCAACAAAAAATTATTGATCTTCAAAAAAAAATATATGTAAATATATATGTCAAATCAAAATATTATATATATATATATTTATAAATAGATATCAAATCAAAATTTATTTTATATATATANATATATATATATGTATCGGCGTCAGATTCAAAAAAAAAAAAGAAGAAACTTCAATGTCTGATTGAAAGGAAAAGAAATAAAAGAAATTCAAGTAAGGAAACATAACTTTGCTGCCGGCGGAGAGAAAAAGAAAAGAATTTTCTATTATGCGTAAATTTATGTGAAATGAAATATATTTTAGGGTTTTAAATATATATTTTCATCCTCAAATTAAATTGGGAATAAAATTTTTATTCTATTAATTTTATAATTGAATTTTTTCTGATTTAATTTTTATCGAAAATTAAAAAAATAGCTAATTTATTTTATTTGGACTGCTTAAAATTAAAATATAATGTCCAAATATTAAATAATTTCAAATGGATTGCAAGACCATTTTAGGCTAAAGCTCAAAATTCAAATTAAATAGATTTTAACCTAACTCGAATTTTAAATGGTTTTAAATTAAAAAAGTCTAGAAATTTAAATGGACTATTTTAATTGGACTTGCAATCTGTCAATTAGTCCTAAACTCCATTTTTGGTTTATAAAAAAAAAAAATCAAATAAAATGAGCCCAAAGCCCAATCAAAATGTCAATAAACTTTAAACTCTAAATTTTATTTTTGAGCTTAACCAAGTTAAAGCTTAACCCAATTATTTAAAATTGATTTATAGTCCAAATAAAAATAGGCTATAAATGTAAATAAATAATCTAATTAAATTATTTTATTGGATCAAAATTCAAAAGTCCAATAAAAATGGATTATTTTAAATAAAAAATTTGAGTTTTAAATAAAAGATTGTTTTAATTAAATTAAATTGTCTAATAAATTCAAGTATACTTTTTAATTTCAAATTAATTAGTTTTCAATTCATTGCCAATTAAATTAATTAGGCATACATCAAAATCAAATGCCAAATAATTAAAACGTTCAATTAATTTTAAAGGACTATTAATTTCTAAATATATTAAATAGTCCAATAAAATTAAAAATACAAAACAATCCAAAAAAGGCTTTTAAAGTAACAGTCAATCAATAAATGACTATTAAATAAAATTCAATTGCTCAAAAGATTGTTTTAAAACATAAAATTATGAATTTATATTTGGCATTTAATTCATAAAGTTAAATTTTGCTAAGTGATAAGTTCAGCAAACTAAAATTGTTTGACTAACTCTACAAAATCAGGAGTGGTCAAATAAAATTCTAGAAGATGTCTCTCTGTTATTGTGATGAATAAATCTTTTAGTTTAAAATTTAATAAAATTACTTCTTCAAATTTTTCCAAATTAAATAACCCAAGCAAATAATTTTGTGGTTATAAAATCAATCAAATCCCAAATTTTCAAAATTAAATCTTTTTTAAAGAACTACGGTTAACTTGATTCCACAAAAGATACGTAGGCAGCTTAGTCCAATACTAGGTGCAGTTCAAAGTCTAAATAAATCATCCAAATTTTCAAAAAATTCAAGTTTCTAAATCCAAATTTCCAAAGTTTCAAATTAAATTCAAATCATGTGAATTTTCTAAACAAACTCCAAAAAATATTTTTCAAGAACTACAAGTGGCTTGATCCCTTTAAAAGGTTCAAACTGAGTGCAGCTGCAAAATATTTTCAAAAATCATTTTCTCATGATATAATTGGAATCAAATGGTAGTCTCTTGTTTTTTAAGAGATGGTAATTAAGGGTTATATAGCCTTGAATGGGTCGAACCATGTTTTAATAAACTCTTATATTTCCTAAAAGGGTATAAGTGAGACATTGTCTGTGAATGTTATTTTTTTTCGCAACCAATGCCACTCCACATTCTCCATTAAAAATGCTTTTATACAAATATCAAATATGAATACTTATATGATAAGATAAAAATCCATTTTGGCAAAGATGCTATGGTCCACTGAAGGAGGTGAATGAGATTACGAAAAGAAAGGATGGAATGAAAAGAAACTTCGTCATACACAAAGTCAAATAGCATGGACAATGATGCTATGACAGCCAAGGTTGCAAAAATTGAAATTTTTTGACTGTCCATTTATACTACCTAAATTTAAATAATGTCTACTTCTATGCCACATATACTGTAATCCACATTCTCCATTAGAAATGCTTTTATACAAATACCAAATACGAATATCATATACTCATACGATAAGATAAAAATCCATTTTGGCAACAGTGCTATGGTCCACCGAATGAGGTGAATGAGATTAAGAAAAGAAATGATGGAATGAAAAGAAACTTTTGACATACTCAAAGTCAAATAGAATGGACAACGACACTATGACAACCAAGGTTGCAAAAATTGAAATGTTCGGCGAACTTTTTTTAAAGTTGGATAAGATTTTTAGGTTCCAAAAAAAAAAAGTGAAATTTCTATAATTACTGTTGAAATTTCTGAAATTTCCACTATATTTCTGCAATATTTCCATCAAATTTTTTATGTCAATTGTTTCACAATCTGTTTAAAATTTTCATAATTTCCATGAAATTTCCAAAATATCTGTGGCAATTTTGAAATATTTGTGGAAATTTCTATGGAAATTTTGAAAATATCTATTAATTTTTAATAAAATTTTAAAAATATTATGGACTTTTATAAAATATTAGAGCATTTTTCATATTATAATTATTTATTGAAGGCATATTTTCTCTAATGTTTTACTATTAGGTTAATTGAAATTTGAAAGCAATGATGAAACAATTGAAAAAATAAAAATAATGTAAAACAATTATTACAGCTTAAAAACAAAAGAAGAATAATTATAATTTGAAAGGAAAAAAAATAATTATTTTTCTTCTATTTGGCACAAGCTTTCAGCTGTTTATATATTTACTTTATTATGACTCACTTCACTCTCTTTATGGACTTCTTTAAAAAATTTAACAGTCTAATATATAAAATATAACTTATACTTTTGGATTTGACAGTGAGATTCCAAATGTCAGAATAAACTATAAAAAATGTAAAATTAAAACTAAAAATAACAAAAATAAATAAATAAATAAATAAATAAAAGACAAACAGAGAATATAATAAAACTTGAAATAAATAAATAAATTATTTGAATCTAAATAAACGTGAGGAGTGTAAATACAAAGAATAACATGTGAATTTGGTTAAAAAAATTATACACATGTATTATTATTCTAATTAATGAATAATATATCATTTAATAATAATATTTGTATTACTATCAATGAGTGTTATAGGTAACTTGATTATGAAAAGTATGATTTCCACTCAATATTTTTTAATTTCTATAGTTAAATTGTTAAAATATTTAATAAACAAGCATATCCTGAAGTTTCATTAAAAATTTATATGTTTTCTTATATATTTTCACTATTTCTTTTTATTTTTTATTGATATCAATATTCTGTCTATATTTTCACCGATATTTCAGTATTAATTTTTAACTTTTGATATTTCCGGCGATACCGGTATTTCAATCCTTGCTTTTATATACCCATAGCTTCAAAAACCGGTCTATAACTTTACCTTCTAATTTTATTTTTGTTTCTAATTATTTTTGTAGACACCAATAATTTAACTAAAAAATTAAGTATTCATTTTATATCCATTTTAAGTGTTTTTGTTTGAGAATAAATGTTACTTTCAATTATAAGATCATGGCATAGATGGTACAGCTCTATCAACCATCTATATTACTACATTAAAAACATAAAAGCTTCATACCGTATTACTAACGATTTGCAAATATCAATTCTAGAATTAAAAAAGCACCCAAAACTCAGCTCCACAGACTAAAGGAAAAGACTTGTAAATCCAATTTGGCATCGATGCTTTGGTCGCTTGGAGGAGATGAATGAGATGAAGGAGAGAAAAGAGGAAATGAAAAGAAACTTTCAGTGTAGGCATGGTTGGATAGCATGGACAATTAGACCTATGCTCTAGGATGAGGCAATCCATTGATATGAGCATTAACTAGTACAAATGCCATTTATGTGGTCACTTAGATCGAAGAAGGAGCATGTTAGTTGGACTGACAGCCACCATTCCTGCACAACGAAGATAATAAATCTGCAAAAAGCACAGCTTTAGAATTAAGCAACAATTTACAAAGTATTTTGACATTAAGAGGTAGAGAAATTATTTGGTGTGCAGCAATGGCACCCATAATAGCAGTAGGAATCATACAGTGGAAGTCAAATTGGTCGATTGAATAAAGTATGTGATAGATAATTTTTCATCACCCATTACTAACTTTCTAATAATGAAGAAAATATATCTCTAGAAATAACAAGACCTTTCAAACTATTTTTGTCATGGCAGATCTACGTGTGAACACACCTAATCACAAAAGAAACAAGAAGGTTAATGATAAAAACACTTTAAAACCTCATAGTTTCTATTTTCTCTCAAAGTGCTTATATATATTTCCACTGAGATTCTAAATCTTTGGAAATAATTTTTATAACTTTATGTGATTGGAAGCTGAAAGCATTATGTTTATGGACTGCATGCAAACTCTAGCCTCCTAGGGTTTCCTCTAACATGTTGGGCACAACAAATGGGCTCTATCACTAATTAAGCTAGTTTGGAATTCTACAGATATTATCAATCAAGCCTCCTGATCAACAGATTACGTTGCTTCTAAAACATAAATCTAACAATCTCTCACTTGCTCTAGAGCAATGATCTAATATAGTGTTACTCTACTGAAAGCCCATATTTGAACTCTAAGTGAACAATGCATGTATCAAATGTATTTTTCTTTTGTAAAATATCAATTATTAATTGATAATAATTTTTCTCAATCAAATAATTATTTATTCTCTCGTTCAATCAATTCCTCTAACAAACCCATTCCTCTAGTTAATGACTATTTATATCTGAGTATTGAAACATATCAAAAGGACATTGCATACAAATTTCAATTTGTATATTTCGTAAATACCGGTAATCAAATAATCAAAGTACCAAATTGTCAAGGTACTGATCGTTTAAACTGATCCTAACTTATTGATATTCAAATGATGATAAACAGTTAATCACCTATTTATATAACATACTCAAGATTAAGAAAAATAACATGACTAATATTATATAAGATTTAATTCCTTTTTTATATAGAAATTTATCCCTAAATAAATCTCTCTTGATCATTTCAAAATGAAGATAATTCATTCTAATATTTTATAATAATCAAAACAGACTATCTCATAAAACATTACAGTCTAAATACTTCTCTCAACTTTATTTATTAACTGTAAGATAATTCTATAATTATTAGAAGCTATGGTCATGTCTTCTATGGTGTCTTCTATGGATATATTCATATGATCATATAATATATTAGTAATCTAGACCTTAGACATAAAATATAGTGTGCACAAACATTTGAAAATACCTCATAATATTTATAAAAAAAAAGATTATATAATTACAATTTATTTTGCTCTTGAACACAAATGTAACAAACTCTTGTTTACTATAAAATAAGCCTAAGATCCTTCTAAGACCCATACAATCTACATTATTCCTGACAACATTTTTAGGCAAAGTGTTTGTAAAATAGTTTGCTAAGTTTTTCTCATATACTATTTTAACAACCATTATATCTCATATCTCGATAGAATCACATATCAAGTGGTACTTTATTTTTTCTATGTGTTTCTGCTTCTTGTGATAGTTAAGTTCTTTAGATTACGCTACGGCCTCACTATTGTCACAAGAAAGAGTAAGGGGATGATATGCAATTGGTATCCTCTGAAGGTACATAAGGAATTTTTTAAGCCACTTAACTTCCTTTGCATATTTAGATGTAGCCATATAATCAATGACCCAAGTTTGTTCAATGCTCTTCCAACAAATGGCTCATCCATTCAGGGTAAACTCATAACCTGATGTTGATTTACGAGGTCATTGGAAATTTGAGTCGATACAACCAAAGATTTCTAAACTCCCACTGTAACATACCAAGCTTATAATCACTTGTTCTTCCTAGATACTTTAATATATGCGTCACTGCAGTCCAGTGTTCCTCTCTAGAGTCTCATTGGTCCCAACACACTACTATTGCATAGAAGATATCTTATCTAATACACAACATGGCACATATGAGACTATCAACTACTAAAATATAAGGTATCTTACCCGTGTGGTCTTTCTCCTAATGAGTTTTTAGTGAACTCCTTAGAAAGATGAATTTATGTCTAGATGTTAAGATTTCTCTCTTGGATTTCTCCATGCTGATCTTGGCTACTATATTATCAAATGTGAGAAGCTTGGAACAGAGCTAACACCTTATTCTTCCAGTCTTGCAAAAGTTTGACTCCTAAAGTAAAGTTGGCTTCACCTAAGTTCTTTATATCAAATTGCTCTTTCAAGTAGCTCTTTACGCCTAACAATACATTCACATTGTTCTCGATTAGTAAGATATCATCTACCTAAAAAAATAAAATTATGTTCTAAACTTCCCAAAATACTTATGTTTCCCTTTCTCAAAATCGATCCACTATTTTTTCACCTTCTAATTTTATTTTTATTTCTATTTAACTATCTCAAATACTAAAAATCTAATTAAAAATAAAATATTCATTTTTATATCTATATATTTTATGTTTTTGTGGGAGAAAAAAAATTTAAGTTCAATTATAAGATCAAAAATACAAAAGTTCCTTATAGAATTTCCTAAGATTTGTAAATCATCAATTCGGGAATTAAAAAGCAACAAAAATACTTTGGAATCCAATTTGGTATCGGTGCTATGGTCCATCGAAGGAGGTGAATGAGATGAAGAAGAGAAATGAGTGAATGAAAAGAAATTTTCGACGTATGCATGGTAGGATCAGCATGGACAATGATTCTATGACAGCTGCCATTCCTGCACACCGAAGATTAAAAATTTGCAAAAAGCACAGCTTTTGAATTGAGCAACAATTTACAAAGTATTTTGCTATTCTTTAAGTTAAGCATATTTTCTTTTTCTTTTTTTTCTTAACTTTTTTATTTTTCTTAGAAAGATAATTAACTAGAAAAAAAGAAATAACATGCTTTATTTCCTTTCAAACCTTGAGTTAAGGCTCTCGATTTTAAGAGGTTGAGAAATTATTTTTTGTGTTCAACAATGGCTTCCCATAACAGCAATAGGAATCATACAACAGAAGCCAAATTGAATAAAGTATGTGATAGAAAAATTTTCATGACCCATTACTAACTTTTTAGTATTGCAGAAAATATATATCCAAAAACCACAAGACCATACAAAATATTCTTGTCGTGACAAAACTACATGTGGATCACAAAAAAAACAAGAAGGTTAGCAACTCCTAAATCAATGATCCATTTGTCATTGTAATTTTCCACTAAATAAGCCTCAACAACATATAGATTACCCATAAATGTTTAGGGCAATCCTTCTTCCAATGACTTTTTTGCTCGAACTTGAAGCATTTGTCTTTCGAATTCTTCATTGAAGCTGGTTTGGTAGCTGAATCTGCTCATTTTGTCCTTTTCTTTTTATTTCCACCCTTAGTTCATACCTTAGGCTTTGGTAGAAGTTTTAGCATGATAGGCATTTCCTATCTTCATGAATTATTGCTTAGTACTCTCTAGCGCGTGCATCAACTTAGTAGAAATAAGCTTCAACTTTTTCATATTATAGGTCATTTTGAACTCATTATTAGCACGTAAACTTTACAATAAAATCGTACAATTGTAAGAAGGTTGAGGGTTGTTAGTTTCTAAAATTGTAATTGCACATATATTAGCACGTAAACTTTACAATAAACATATAAATCTATTTTGTAGACCATATAACCATGTATGTTTACCGTAATATAACTTAGTTACCATCTCTTATATATAATTATGTTGGGCAAGATATTTATGATAAACTAAAGTTAAACATGATATGTATAATGCTCTACCATGTCAGCTCCCAAGAAAGGTGAAGAGGTTCACAAATAGTCAAATTAAGTATGTACCTCCTCAGATAGAGCATTCCCAGATAATACAAATACACCACCAGTCAAAATTGATTTTAAAAATTCAAAGATTGTTCAAATAATATTTGAGCTTTTAATAGGGTTCTTCATCGGTCAGTTTAGATCAGTAGAAATAGGTGGCCGGTTGGTTGGTTTATGCAAGGAAATTTTTTTTTTTAAATTGCAAATTTTCAGTTGATTGGTTATTGGTTGGTTATTGGTCGAGGTGGAGAAAGAATGGAGGAGGACAGTGGTGGCTGGTGATGATTTTCCAGCGGTAAAAGTAGAGAAGAAAGAGTCAGAAGAGGCAGAGAGCAGGATGAGTGAAATTAGGGCTTTGGTACATATTTTTCTTTTTTGAGTTTTAAGTTTTATCTTTTAATTTTTAAAATGTAAAATATAAAGAAAATCAAAATATATATATTATAAACTTTCTACTTATCAAAAACTTCAATTCTGTCCAGTCAGTTAATTTTTTCAGTTTGGATGATAAGTCCTAGCTTTTAATAACACTAACAAAGCCTTCCAAAATAATACAAATATATATCACTCAAAATTGATTTTAAAAAATCAACCATTATTCAAATAATCTTTGGGGTTTTAATAACACTAACAGACCTCCTTGGAAAGATTATTAATATTATTAAAATTGAATATAGTAATAAAATTGAGTAAAGTAATAAATATCTTAACCATTAATTTAATTTTAAAATTCTATTAATGTCAAAGTATCTTTTACTGGCAAATATTTTACCGACCAAACTTTTATTCATCACTAAATGATACATTTACTGATGAAAATATGATTCGTCACTAAAAAGTTACTCTTTACAAACGAAACTACAATTCCTTGGCAAAAGTTAGAGTTTAATGATGAAATCTAAAATTCTTTGGTAAAAAGTTATGTTTTTACTGAGGAATATATTTCGCCGATAAAAAGTTATCATTTAGCGACCAATACTAAAATTCTTCAGTAAAAAATTACTCTTTACTGATGGAAAGATGATCCTTCGGCAAAAATTAGCTTTTAGTGACAAAATTGAAATTTCTCAGTAAAAAAGTTATCCTTTACCAACAAAAATGTAATTGGTCAGTAAATTTTTCAGCAATGAAAATACATACTTTGTTGGCAAAAAATTACCCTTTAGCAACAAAATTATAATTTGTCACCAAAAATTAGTTTTTAGCAACAATATATTTGAACTCGTCGGTAAAAAACATAAAGAAAAATATTTATTTTTTATCTGTAAAGTAAGTCAAGCAGCAATGCATATTCTAGAATACAAAAGTTCTTGACACATTTTTCACATGTAAATTCATCTTATAAAAAATGATAATTAAATATAATAAAAGTAATTGATATTTCAAGGGACTAACTCTTCCATACCCACACAATTAAGTTGCTGGAATAACTTTGTTATTATTCAAGAACTGGCAACTTATACAAACAGCTTGCCCTAAGCTTGTCCAATGTTACGATCAATTTGAAAAAGTAAATTACACAATCTAACAGTTATAACAACTTGACCAAGTCAACAAAAAATGTAAAATGTACCCATTTATCTAACCAAAAATGCAAAATGATAATTTTAACAATTATCTAGACCTGGCAAATTTCAACACGACCCGTTAACACGACACGAACACAAATGATTTTTATGGGTTTGGGTTTGTCTGAAATGGGTTGGGTTGATAACAGGTCAACACGTTATGAACCCGTTATCTTAACGGGTTTACCCGTGAAAATCCGTTAGAACCCATTAGTCCTTAATGGCATTTAGTAATTTATTAATAAAAAAACTTAATTTACTAATAAAGATAGATGTAGTACAAGCTTTACATTTACATTTATATATATATATATATTACTATTTTTTTAACATGAATATTTCTAATTTTATTATATATTCAGTTTTAGATGATGTCATTAATTTAGAAGAACTCACAGAAGATTTCATTACATCGAGTGTTGAACAAGCTAAATTAGGATAATGCTCTAACACATTTTCTATTGATGATTAGATGTATTGAAATTTAAGTGGTTATTTAATTTTTCTATATCAATTTCGATAATAATATACAATTTAACTTTTTATTAGGTGTTTTGCCTTTTAGGTTGTGCTCATTATGGTTGAAGATGTCATATGCATCGGATTGTCTATGCAAAAAATGAAAATGTGGTTAAAATTGAATATGTTTATGTATTATTGTTATTTCAAACAATATTGTTTTAAATTTTTAAAATTTATTTGTAGAAGGATTTAAGTATTATGTTTGTGTGGTTTGTTATTTTTTAATATATATTAAGTATGTTGTTTTAGTTTTTATTTATTATTTATAAAAAGATACAAATATTTATGTTTATCTTTGCTTCATTATTTTTTAGTATAGACTATGAATTATAAATCAAATATATTTTTAATATTTAAAAAATAATTTTGAAAAAAGTTAACATGTTAACGAGTTGGATAACGGGTTACATGATAATTTTATGAACGGGTTTGGGTTTACATATTTCAACACGAAAGCTTAAAGGGTTGGATTTGGATGAGAAAATTTTGACACGAATACCACATGACACAAACACAATACGACACGACACGTTGCCAGGTCTATAATGATCCTCAAATTGTACCCATTATTTATCCAACCAAAAATGCAAAATGTATTTTCGTATTGTTCTACGAATTGTACCCATTTAATGTAGAAATTTTTTAAAGTTAAGTCAAATTCTAATTAATTGATATATGTTTAAGGTATAAAAATGATTACTAATTTTCTTTGAATTATTATTAATTAAAATAAAATTTGAAGTCAAACTAAAATTAATTACCAATAATTTAAAGTACAAGTTATATTTGATCATTTAAATTTAATACAAAAACAGTAGCTTAAATAAAAGAAAATTCCCACTATCTATAAAATTTTGGATTCCTTGTGTTATAAGGGTCTTAGGTAACCAAACACAAGGCTAATACTGCTTAAGTCAATTAGCATTTAGTTCTTTTCAATCATAGTGTATGAAATAAAATCTATAGTGCATATATTAGTGCTTATTAGTTTAGTAATTAATAACTCACTTGGAGTTTCATTGATTATTTTGCAAGGATAAAGAGACAAATTTGTTTAGGACCTTTAATCAGAGTTAATAATTTTTATTAATTAAACTCAATGTTGGAATTTGATTAATAATATGCATTAATTAGAAGGAATTAACCTTAATTAGTAAGGAATTTGCATGGGATTTTGTTTGCTCTCTTTTAAAACAAGAAAACAAAACAGAACTTATAAAATGAATTTTTTATTGAAAGGGATTCTATAATAACCATTCAATTGGAGCTTATCAAAAGTATTACAATGTGGTAAAGAGTAAGACTAAAGACTCAATGATGAGCTGATGAATATTACTTCAGTAAAAATTTTCTTTTACTTATTGGTTTTCTCATGTTTGACTTTGCAAATAAAAACAATGAATTGCTGTCATATAGCATATTGCCAAATTATCAATCAAGCTATATATAGTTGGTTTTGCAAATTGAATTGTATAATTTTTTTACTCAGCTAGCTACCCCAGAAATTTTGGTTCACAACGTTATACATATTGAAAACTATGAAGGCTGGGTGAAGAATATGCAATAGAAAATTTAATTCAGCAAACTAATTCCAATGTTCTAGTATGGTGTCTCTGAGTGTTTGCAAAAGCCTCAAAGTCTGCCATTGCTTTGTTTAGCTTAAGCGGTAAAGCTTGTGAGTAAGGGGGTGCGCTTCCTCCTGCAGTGGGATCCAGTGGAGTTTTGTTACTTTTATTTTCTTTTTCAGATGGATAAAAGGTGTGAGCAAATGCTGTCTCTCCAGAATTCTCTTCAGTCCTTGGATTTTCAACCTAACAAAAAGGTGGAAGAAGACTATTCGGATAGAATCCTATTGTAGAAAATTCTTAACACTAGAGTCTTCCAGAAGTTCACCGTTTTGGAGATTGTTGCAAAGTTGTGGAGGGTGAGCTACAAGGTGCGGATTGAGAAATATAAAGGATAACATTTTCAAGTTCACCTTCGCTTCAAAACAAGATCGAAACATGCTACTACGAGAGGAACCATGGTCACTAAATGGTGCTCATTTAGTCCTAAAAGAATGGCTCGCAGATATGATGGTCAATGACAATATTTTCGATACTTCTAATTTTCTCCTTCATATCAACAGCCTCCCACTTGCGCTAATCGACGAAGGAACAGCTGAAAAGATCAGAAGTGGACTGGGCAAGGTCCATCATTATAGTCTCCGAAGAAGTGCAGTTGCCCACATATTTTTGAAGATTAAAGTAGATTTTCAAGTCGAAAATCCCATTCCCATCAGTTTTTTTTTTTTTTTTTTTTTTTTTTTTTTGCAAAAGACAACAGCGATGAACCCTAGATACAACTTAAGTATGAACGCCTAAAGATTTTTGCTACAATTGCAGTTTAATTGATCATGTGATGGGTCGATGTGGTTTTGACAAACCAGCGGTCGTCACGATGGTCGACAGCATTACGGCTGAGATTTATGGTCATTGGCTAAAGACAGACCACGAAGGTAGTCTAATTGGAAAAGCCAATAACGATAAGGGATTTTGAAAACTCAAAGGGTAAATTCAAACTCCTCATAGGACCGCAATTCGATAAGAAGCTTGCTGAAAATATACTAAATTAGAGTATTGAGAGAGGTTTGACTGCATCATATCACAAGAAGAATATAAAATTGCAACAGCTTTATCAGTTAAGATGAAAGCTCTTAACTTAATGTTAGAAAGGCAATCATGGGAGATATGTTGGAAATGCAAGTTGTAGTTTTGCACCAAATACGGGTTTCCAATAACGATCCTCAACAGTTGGCAAAGTGGGCAAGTGATCTATTATGTAAGGTGGCTCCCCATAGCAGAGATGAAAGGCATAGTTAGGGGGATCTCAATCCTCCTCTTCTGGCTGAATTGGGCTTCAGCCTGTCTGCAAAGCGAAGCCCTACCAGAAATCGAAGCCCAAGTAGGGGTGTAGCCTGGATTAGTGGTGTCAAAAGGAAGGTTTCAACTATTTTCAACCCAACTAAAAGAGGGGCGCCAAAACACATAAATGAAAATGATGAGGATCATGCCTACTCAGAAAGAAATCAAAACATCAAGGAAAAACCAGTAGAATTTCCTTTTTGAAGGAATTTTAATTTTAAGGTTCTGAGCTTCAGAGAAGGCACAAGTGGAAAAGAAGATAGTTCGTTAGCAATAAGGTGGAAAAAAGATGCTCAAGATTATAAAAGGCAAATGCGGGCTGTAGATTTGGGAGGAAGTATTGTTGGAGCCTCAAGTGCTCAACATGTTCCTGAACTATCTCGATATGAGAGAAGCAGAGCATGAAGGTCTAGGGATCTTACTTGGTCAGAGCTATTTCGCCAATCCTTGATTAAAGATCAAGTTTCCAGCTCAAAGTATGATTTTCAGATGGCCTAAGAGGCAGGCCAAATCATGTCCCTCCCTCGCCACTAACAATATTATTGTGGAACTATAGGGGCCTAGCAAATAAAGACGCCCTATATGCTTTTAAGTGACTTATTGGGAAACACCGTCCTAAACGTGTCTACTTATTGAAACCAAAGGTAGTGTGCAAAAGTTAAGGATGATCTGCATCAACCTTAGATTTTAGTATTTTGAAGGATCAAATGCTAGAGGTATAACAGAGGGACTGGTTTTGATATGGAATGAGGAGGTGTATGTTGATCTGCTATGGAAAAATCACAGTCCTTTGTTGTCGTTTGGATGATCCCATTTCCAAAATGTTATGGCACTCCATATCTAGCTGAGAACTCAGAAAGCTTTTGGGCTTCTATTTGTAAAGCAATTAAGGAATGTACAGTGTCGTGGCTTTTGATGGGAGACTTGAATGAAATTGTGGATGAGTTTGAAAAAAAGGGAGACCTTTTAGTTTTTTCAAAGCCTAGACATAGGATAGCCAATACATTGTCAGGGAGGCTTTGTCTAAGTATGTGGTAGAAGGAATGAAGGACATAAATTGGTCCAACTTCTCTCTAACACCTCTAAGGCTCTGAAATCCTGGAATCGATCACACTTTGGTTTTGCTCAGACAACCATCAAATGAATAGAAGAGAATCTATTTAATCTACAAGTTGGAGGTGATTGAGTCAGTTTGAGACAAAAAGAGGTCGAGCAAGATTTGAAAGAACAACGAAACATATTAGAAAGCATATATAGGCATAAGTCTAGGGAGCTTTGGCTGAATGAGGGGATCTAAAATACTAGTTTTTTCCATGCTAGTCTAGTGATGAGAATGAGTAGGAATATGGTTTCAGCAATCAGGGAGAGCCAAAGGTGGATACATGGACAAAAAAGTATTGGAAAGTTTTTTGTTCAAAAATTCAATGACCTCTTTGCTATTAACAACCTAACTATCCCAAACTCCTTGGACGTGGAGGATAGACTTAGATTTATTACTAAGGATATGAATCTGAAGCTAATTAGAATTCTTATGGAGGAGGAAATAAAGACAGCTATATGGTCTTTACATCTTCTAAAGGCACTAGGGCTGGATGGATTCTCAGAGATTTTCTACAGGAATTACTGGGACACAGTTAAAATCCATGAAGCTTTTATCACACTTGATGTCTCGAGCATGACAAATAGGTCTTTGATTATGTTGATCCCAAAGGTTAAACACCCAACTGAATTCAACCATTATAGACCTATCAGCCTATGCAACTTTAGCTACAAAATCATTTCAAAGATTCTTTCTATACTACTCCAACACCACTTCCCGAAAATCATTTCTCAAAATCAAGGCGCTTTGAGAAGTACCTTCATCATGGAAATCACGAAGCTTAGACATGGCTCAATCTATTTGGGAAATACCTTCATCATGTGAAGAAGCAAGATTAAGGAGTGCGGGAGACTCAAGGACAGGTTCAAGCTAGACTAGATAATTGGCAGAGCCATCTTCTTTCACAAGCTCGCAAGGCAACACTTATCCTATTAGTCATACAAGTGATTCCTATCTATAGCATGGCCACATTTAGAGTTCCCAAGTCTATGTGCTATGATTTAGATGCCATGTCCAGACGCTTCTGGTAGGAGATCAAAGCTAACAAGAAACAATTCCTTGCTTGGAATTCCTGATACAGCCTCTGCAAGCCTTATTAGGAAAGAGGGCTAGGTTTTAAAAGGTTCTCTAATATCAACACCTCTCTTCTAGCCAAGATGGAATGGAAGATCGCTAAAGACGAAGATTGTATATGGGTCTATCTTCTAAGCTTAAAATATTTGGTTGGCAAATCTTTCTTCAACTGTAAACCTAAAATCGTGGACTCTTTCACATAGTGAAGTATTCATTTCTCCCAGTATGTGGTAAGGAATGGCCATTGGGTGGTCTTTTAATGTTTGCACAAACCATTGGGTGCCTTGGTTGCATGACAGAGCTCCAATTCCTAAAGAAAGGATCCAAGATTCTATTGTTCGATGAGTTTCAGAATTAACGATTACTAATAATTCTGAATGGAATCTGGAGCTTTTTAAGTATGTGTTAAGAGATAAGGATGTCAAGGCTATCTTTAGGATAGGTTTACCAGGACCCGGTACTCCTGATGATATGGTTTTGACAGCTTCAAAAAATGGGATCTTCTCAGTCAAAGGATGCTATCAGTTACTGAATCGATACAACACTAAAGAAACCAGATATGGTAGAAACTTTGGTTATCTCCATTGCATGAAAGGAACTTTGATTTCAATGGAGGATGTTATCGGATGTGCTCCCAACAAGAGTAGCATTGAGCTTGAGACTGGGAGGCCTAGGAACGAGCTACTCCCTTAGTGGATAACAGCAAGAATGCACTTTCCACTTGTTTTTAGAGTGCTCGGTCTCAAAATTAGTGGCATTTGCTAGCTGCTTGAGCTTTCGGGTGGACCAACTGAATTGCTCCAACATTGAAAAGCTTGTTATGCTATGTGGTATCCCTGCGAGTAGCAGGCCTTTGAATGAAAGTGCCCTTATGGCCATGATCATCTACTGTTATTGTTATGTTACTTGGAAAATGAGAAATAATTTCCTCTTTGAAGGTAAATTAATGTAGCCCATGTGGTGTTGGAATTGGAAAGTCTAGTCGATGAATTTCAAAGGATGGTTGTTTTGAGCTTGAAATAATACTCATCTTCGAAAGAGACTTTTGTTTGGCAAACCCCAAAGATAAATTCAGTCTTAGTCACAATGGATTCGTCTGTCAAAGATTGGTGATTGTTGCTCGAAACAGCAAGGGAGATCTGCTATTGGTGGCTTGCAAGATGGGGAAATATCTTATAGCTGAGACTACTGAGGCTGATGTTGTGGACTGCGGAGCTAGTGTACAAAGATAGGCTGAAGAAAGGTTAATTGGCGCTGTGATGCAAAATTCTGAGTTAAGCAGATTATGTCAAACAGTTTGAATTTAGGTTTGGTTCAAGTGCCATGGTTGTTTCTTTGAAGACACTCTTAGTCAATTTCCCTAACTGGTCTACTTCTTGGATTCCTCGGACTTACAACAAATTATGCAAGTAGCAAGCCAAATAAAATGAGGATAATTTTATTTTTCATTACCAAAAAAAATATGATATTTATTTGTCTGCACTTATTTCTTTTTTCCTTGCAACATTTATTTCCATATATAGCAATATTTTCCTTCTTATAAATTATGCATATGTAAAAACTCTTATATTTTGGTATTAATTGACATTGTAAATAAAATGAGAGTTATGGAAAAACTTGTTTATTTTGACAAAAACAACACATTAAATACAAAAGAATGAAGTGCTCTTATTAGATTATGATATGGACACAAGTTAACAACTTACCTAACTGATATATAATAGAAACAACATATTAAGATAACTAATTACATTTGATAATGGAGAATATAATACTAGCAATTCTATTATCTATCATGCCCATTCAGTATTGGCATTCGAGGGAGAATACTAAACTTGGATCTTAAAAATTGAAAATACTGAGACATGAGAGACACAAAGCTTACCACATGTGACATTTTCACGCACGAAGTGAAAATCAAATTTAATGTGTTTCATTTTGGAGTGCAAAAATGGGTTGGCACAAATGTAGGTAGTGCCAACATTGTCATAGAATATAATTAGGGTACTCAGTGGTGAATACCACAGTTCATGCAAGAGAGATTGAATCCAACACAGTTCCGAAGTTGTTGTAGCAACAACTATGGACTTTGGAGTGGTAACCTCTTTCTCATCGTTCTGTCCAATTCGTTCTAGCAGGTCACTGGTGTATTTCTTCAGTGTGAGAAAGAGGCATTGGTTGTTGGGAATTACATCAACACCAAGAAAAAAAATCAAGTCACCTAAATCCATTAATGAAAAAAGGTGAGATAAGGATTGAATAAGCTGATTAAGTTCTGAAGTTGTGTTGAAAGTAAGAACTATATCATTGACACAGACTAATAAATAAATTATTGTATCTAAAAGATGATATATAAATAGAGAAGTATCGGATATTGAATTAGCAAACCCAAAGGACAAAAAGAAAAGTTTTTAATTCAGTGTACCAAGCCCTTGGAGCTTGCTTGAATCCATATAAGGCTTTCTTGAGTCTACAAACATGCAACGGTTTACCAGGGTCTTTGAATCCTTGAGGTTGGGACATGTGCACTTCTTCATTTAGATGCCCATGAAGAAATGCATTGTTGATATCTAATAACGAAGGGGCCAGTGCTTGGCCAGAGTAATGCACAATATGATATAAATAGTTGACTGCTTGATAACCGGACTAAATGTTTCAGAGTAACCGATACCTGGCATTTGATTGTACCTTTTTCCAACTAAACGTGTTTTCTAACGATTAATTGATCCATCTTAATTCCTTTTGATTCGGATAACCCATTTGCTGCCTACCGAGGTGTAGTGAGGATTCAGAGGTACAAGTTCTCACATTCCATTTTTAATGAGAGCATCAAATTCAACAAATGTAACATTCTTCCACTCAGTATGCTTCAAGGCTTGAGACACCGTTCTTGATATAGATTCAAAGTCATAGGGAATTGTGGTTGCAAGATAGAAATCAAACTTGAGCTTCAACTTGAATATGTTGTTCAAGGACCGGGTTGTCATGGAATGTGCCCTTGTTTTGAGTTTTGTAATGGCACGAGATATGGAAGTTGGACAAGCTTTTGTTATGATGGAATATGTACTTTAGGTGGCAGTTGTTGATTTAATAGATCCTTAACACTTGGAGTTTCACATGAGGTGAGATGTCGATGAATGAAGATTACTTTGTGGAGGAGTTTGAAACGAATCAAAAGTTGTGAGGATAGGAGAAGAATGTGTTATGTTATGAGTGGGAGTTTTATCTTGTGTGGTTGGATGACATCGGGTAGGAAGTTGTAAGGGTGTAGATAAGGTGGGGATGGGAACAAGCGATGGTAGATGATGAGTGGAAGTCTTATCTGGTGATGATGGATTACTTCGTTTAGGAGTTTCTCTAGGAGTAGAAATTGGGGGGATAGATACTACATGAGGATTTGCATGAGAATTTGTCTTAACCGGAGTGAAAGGGAGTTGACTTGTGGGTAAGGCTTGTGGAGTTGAGAAATGAGGTCCCATCAAATGAGTCTTCATCATGAGAAGTAGATGTTTGTGAGTGGAAAGGAAAAATATTTTCAACAAATACGATATGGCAGGAAATTTTGCCTGAGGAAAAATCATAGTATTTATAGGTGTGATTGCAATTTTTTTCACCTCCTCTTTCTACTAAATCTTCTCTGAAATTGAATAAAAGTTACAGCACCGATGTGGTACAAGACAAAGGCACTTTGACACTTAAGTCAGTTGTGTAAAGAAAAGAATGTGTTTTGTAATTTTAAGAGTCATTTTTGTGTGTAAGAATATGTTTTGTCCGTTTACCTTTCAGCTTTCACATCTTACTTATACATTTGATGTCATCTCATGCCTTTATGAACTTATAACTATCCATTGAATTCTCTTGAAGATAATTAATTTTCATGATTTCCTTAGAATCAATTGTGTCCGGAACAATTATAATTGGTGCTTCACCTCCTTTCAGCACGTGTTAGAATGTTCAAAAGTGACGTTTGAACTTCCTAGACACATGTTTAAGATGCCTCTGATAGATCCAAAGAATATACATGTTCAAGATAGCTTAGAAACCTTCTTCATCCCTTTATGGCTTGGACTTTCAAGCCCTTTAATCCACCTAGCACACTCAAAACTTTTAGAGTAACTACAAATGTCCAAAATCTTACTCACTCCATCGAAAAGTTTAGTGCCTTCACTCCCTTGGAAGGTTAAGTGTCTTCATTATCTCAAAGGTATAAATTTCCAAGCATACTATGGAAGACCCCTGGGACTCACCCTCGAAAATACTAGAAACACATTTGAGACTACCCTTCGGGTGTAAAATAGTATCCATAATTGAGGCTCACCCTCGAAAAACATCCGAGACTACAATTTGGGTATAAAATAGTATTCACAGTTAGCCCCTCACTTTGTGAAGTGACACCTCAATTCATTAAGTTACTTATCTTAAAAATCAAATCCTAACTTCCGAGACATTCGTAGAAGCAAGTCTTCATTCTGAAGAAGAATTATTTCCGACAGGTTTTCCCATTTCCACTAAACTTGTGATTCCAAATATTGATTTCCTTAAATTTTGTGCCTTAATGTGCTTAGGACCAAATCTTGAAAATGGGAGAGACTTTTATCTGAGTTGTTAGTCCGAATGTGAAGAAAAATTGCCGACAGAGAAATTTCTGAAGACAAAAGATAGAAAATCTGCAAAACTTCCATAAATGAATTAGATAATATTACCCTACCCCTAAAAAACAAAAGCAATTTAAAAAACAAACAGCTAAGTAAAAAATGTATTTGAAACAAAAAGTCTTATATGTTCTGAATTCCAGCTCCTTGGAACATCTTTGCCAAGGGATAGATATGACAAGATAAAGTCCTTCCCAATTTGGTCCAAGCTTCCTAGCATTCACCTCTTGTGTATTCTGGAAAATTTTCTGAGAACGAGGTCATCTATTTTGAAATTCTAAGGTCGAACATTAGAATTATAGTGTTGTGCTGCCATCTATTGGTATTGGGCTAATCGAATTGCAGCAGATTTGCGCTTCTCTTCGTATTCGTCTAGAGTTTGCTTTAACATTTGATCATTTAAATGTAACATATCTCCATCGGTTCAGATGGTCAACTTGGAAACTTATGCAGGCAAAACGGCTTCGGTGCCGCAGACCAAAGAAAATGGATTGCAACCCGTTGGCTCTCTTATGTTGTTCCATATGCCCATGACACCCCTGGTAACTCTTCAGCCCATTTACCTTTTGACTTTTCAAGCATTTTTTTCAAAGTATTCAGTATTGTTTTGTTTGTCGCCTTAGCTTGCCCATTCCCCTATGTATGTCAAGGAGTAGAATACCACACGCCTATCTTCCACATTGCACAAAATTTTTAAACTTTTGACTTACAAATTGAGACCCATTGTCCATTACAATAATTTGAGGCAACACGAATCTGGTGACAATGTTTTTCCAAAGACCACCACATTGAAATCCTTGATATTCGCATAAGATTCAGCTTCTACCCATTTAGAAAAATAGTCCGTGGCTACTAAAATGAATTTCCTCTGCTCAAATGCCTAAGGTAAAGGTCTGACAATATTCATACCCAACTGAATAAATGGCCACGGACTAGAGACGGATGTCAACTCACTTAATGGAACATGATGGATTGGAGCAAACTTTTGGCATTTCTCACATTCTCAGACATATCGCTAGGAATCCTTTACCATAGTTGCCAAAAAGTACCCTTGCAACGTTATCTTTTTTGCCAGTGATCTCCCTCTTGAATGATTCCCACAAAATCCCTCATGATTCTCTGCCATTATCTTCAACGCCGAGCTATCTCTGACACATTTTATCAAAGGTCTCAAAAAAGACCGTCAATATAATTGACCTCCAAAAATGGAATAAAGTACCAATTTTGACTTTAGTTTCCAAGCAATTTTGACTTTAGCTTCCAAGCCTCAGACTTATCCTTCAAACATAATTCATCTACTATGTAAGCAAGTATTTCTTGAATCCACATGGCATCCTCAGTTCAGATGCAATTGACCTCAGAATGTATAATGCTTTGCTCCTCAAGAATAGTGATAGATATCGTTCTCTTATCTCCTGTACTGACATTTGAAGCCACATTTGCTAATGCATCGGCATGGTTGTTCTCTGACCTTGGAAACTGCTGTAGTTTCACTACTTCAAACCCTACCATTAACTATTTCGTCTTCTTAAGATACAAAGATATAGTAAGATCTTTTGATAAATATACCTCTGCTCTTGACTCACCACCAACTGTGAATCACTAAAACTTTTACAGAAGTTGCTCTCATTCGTTTAACCAAACATAATCCAGCCAGTGAAGCTTCATATTTAGCTTCCTTATTAATGGTAGAAAACCCAAAGTGAAGGGAATGTTCCAACAAATCATCAGCTGGACTTTTCAACAAAATCCTGGCTCTTGAACCTCTAGCATTAGATGACCCATCCATGTATATCTGCCATTCAGTCTTGTACCCTTCAGCCTCTTTTTGTGCTTCCTCTCCTCCTGTGATAAACTCGGCCACAAAATCTACTAAAACTTGAGACTTTAAGGTAGTACGAGGAATATAGCATAAATCATATGCACTTAACTATCTTTCCCTCAATGTTATTTGTCCAACCAAATCAGGCTTATGCATAATTAAACGAATCGGATAAGTTGTAACCATTTTCCACCATATGACTCTGAAAATACGGCTTCAACCTTCTTGTTGAAATGACCAAAGCATACAAAAGTTTTTCTAAATACGTGTACCTTGTCATGCCATCTTGCAATACTTTACTGATGTAAAAAATTAGATTATGATCCATTCCTTCACTTTGCAATAAAACTGAACTAATTGCATTATCCGAGACAAATAAATACAACTACAAGATATTCCCCTCCTTCGATTTGACTAAGAGTGGTGGAGACCTGAGGTAGGTCTTTAATTCCTTGAATGCAGATTCACAATCATCATTCCATTCAAAATTACTTCGATCTTTCAGCACTCTGAAAAAACTCTGGCATCTATCTGAGGATCTCTAGATAAACCAACTCAAAGTTGATATTCTCCCATTCAATTTTTGAATATCCTTTTTACAACGTGGGGTTGGCATGTCAACTAGCGCTCAGATTTGATATGGATTTGCCTAAATTCCTATTTACGTTACCATATAACCCAAAAATTTACCTAAAAAAACTCTGAATGTACACTTCGTTGGATTCAACTTCATTTAATACTGCTCCAGTACCTGGAAAGTTAACTTCAGATGCTCTAAGTGATCATCAACCTTTAAGGATTAAACCTGCATGTCATCAATGTAAACCTCCATGGTATTCCTATTAAATTCTAAAACATTCGGTTGACCAGCCTCTAGTATGCTGCTCCTGCATTCTTAAGTCCGAAGGGCATAACATTATAACTGTATGTTCCATTCTCCGTCATAAAAGAAGTCTTCTCATAATCTGCTGGATGCATCAAAATATGGTTATAGCCTAAAAATGCATCTAGAAAACTCATTACCTCGTGCCTTACAGTTGCATCAACTAACTAGTCAATGATAGGAAAAGAAAAAGTGTCCTTCGGACAAGCTTTATTTAAATATGTGAAATCCACGCACACTCGATTTTTCCCATTCTTTATTTTTACCACCACTTTGTTTGCTAGCCACTCCAAAGAATACACTTCTCGAATCATTCTTGTTCGCTAACAACCTATTCATATCCTCATTGACTGTTTGATTCTTCTAAGGAGTAAACCTCTTTATCTTATGCTTCACCAGTTTGAAGCTTGGATCCACATTCAACTCATGTGTGATGATATGCAGATCAATTCTTGGCATATCACTCATATCCCATGCAAAACAACTCATATTCTCCTTAAAAAATGCAATCAATTCTGACCTCTTTTCCATCGTCAACCCAGACCCTACTCTGACAATCCTCTCAGGCTTCTTGGGATCCAACATTACCTCATCTATAACATCCATATTATCTTGTAACTCCATTGCCATGATATTGAAGTCCTTTAATTGCTATTCAGTCCTTGAAAACTTTGGGGCTTCCTTCATCCAATCCACATAGCATGTCTGAGCAATCTTATGATCTCCTCTCATCGCTTCAACTACATCATTCTTCGAAAACTTCAACATCTAATGTAGAGATGATGTCACAGGTTCCATATGATGAATCCACGGCCTTTCCAAAATTGCTTTATAAGCTGATTCATTATCTACCACCATCATAGTGCAGAAAACTGTATTCTTCCATAAAGTTATTGGCAATACAATCTTTCCAATATCTAGACTCCTAGTACCATTAAAAGGTACTAACCTGGTAGTTGATCTTTGAACCAACGATTCGTCACATTTCAATCTTCGCAAAGTTGCTAAGAAAAGTACTTTTGTCAAGCTGCCTTCATCAATCAGAACCTATTTGACTAGGAAATTCATGATGTGGACTCGAATGACTAAAGCATCATCATGTGGGAAGTGCAAACCTTGCCTATCTTCTTCGGAGAAAAGTATTGGAGGGACTCCAGACTTTTTAAAATTTGCTAATGACAAAGATGAAACTTTGACCAATTGTATGTGACACATTTTTGCTGCTATTGTTTCTCCTTCGCTTGCCATACCTCCATGAATACAATTTAATTCTTCGTTGTTCATTCTAAGCTCTTCCTCTGACCTGTTTTCTCAGATCCCATAATTCATATCCCCCCTGGGATTGTTGTGGATGGACCATGTACAACAGCTAAAATGAGTAGAAACTCCTTTAAATAACCTATTTAAACTAAAGCTTCAACTTTAGCCCTAAAAAACTTGCATTCCTTAGTTTCATGCATGTACCCCCCATTTAAGCATAAAATTTCCTTGAACTTCGTGCCTTCAGATCATCAAGCAACTTCTAAGGGCACCTGAAGTAATCTTTTCCTTTTAAATGTCTTACAACATCATCCACATGAAGACTTAAAGGATACTACCAGTTAGATGCCCTCAGAAAACTACTGTACTTCAGAAATTGATGTTGCATAACTCTATAAGAAGCAAAATTAGATCTTTTAGCAATTGGAACCTTACTTTGCTTAAATTTTCTTTCACCTACATTAGCTATTGAGTGTACCATGGACTCGTGCCTTGAATGTCGCCTCTTCTCTCTTCTATCCTTCTTCAACTCTTCCTCCACCTTAATGTATTTGGCAGCACGTTCAATCGTCTATGCCAGTGTATTAGGAGTATTTTTAACCGGCAAATAAAATAACATCACATCCTTCATCAAACCTTTTTCAAATGCCTCAACAGCAACATAATCATTACAGCCTAGAATTTCAATTGCTTCCTTGTTAAAAGGTTGAGTGTAACTTTTCAAACTTTCTCATTTTCTTTATACAATAGAAAAAAAAGAATTGGCCTGCTTTTTGAAATGAATACTTGAGGCAAACTGAGCTTTAAAACTTATGGCCAGCTGTCGGAAAGATTGTATTGAACCAGATTGAAGGCTATGATACCAAATTAACTTTGGTCTAGTTAGACTCGCCGAAAAGACATTACACAGCATAGCCTCCAATTTATCCCTCAGAATCCCAAGAGTTATCATTGCATCATGATACCTCACGATATGATCTTTCATATCAATAGTTCCATCGAACAAAATGAAAGTTGAAAAACTTACTCTGGAAAGTGGTAAGACTTCTATTATTTGTTTTGTAAAAGGTGTTTGCACTAGAATTCTTACATTGTCTTCATCCCGACAATTTTGTTTTGTCTCCTCAACTCCTCTCGGACTGCTTCAGCTATATCATCTGTAATTTTGCTCCTTTTGTCACCTCTGACTCTTTGATGCCCGATCAAATGATTCCACTTATTCAAAAAGTAATGCATTCTAAACTTCAACCATCACTTCTCCTCCCCGTCCTACTCTTTCCTGATTCTCTCGACCTTTCAACTCGGAAACTCCACAACGCTTGGCTAATTCGTTGAATTCACGATTGGTTCAAATTGTGCTTGCTGCTCATGCCGTGAAATGAACAATCAAATCGTGAATACATTTAAGAGATTATGGTCTCTAAACTATTGATATATTCCTCTTGGTTTGTAGAATTCCTTGGCCCAACTATAGGAGTCGGTGTTTCATTGGGATTTGACATTGAATTACAATCATTAGATAAATTCTTGAGTTTTTTTTTATATCTCAAAAACTGAAAAGGATTCGAACTTGGAAGTATAATCACGTATTAAATGTGAAACACCCCTTACCTAGCAAGCCAAACTGTGATTGCAATATCTGTCACCTTCTCTTTATGCTAAATCTTCCTTGATAATGAATAAAAGTTACAGCACTGATGTGGTACCTAACTGTTATTGCAATTTTCTGTCACCTCCTCTTTTCGCTAAATCTCCCCTGAAAATAAATAAAATTACAGCATCGGTGTAATACCTGCCAAAGACACTTTGACACTCAAGTCAGTTGTGTAAAGAAGAGAATGTGTTTTGTAATTCTAAGAGTAATTCTTGTATGTAAGAATAATTTATGTCCGTTTACCTTTTAGTAACCTCTTACTTATACCCTTGGTGTCGTTTCATGCCTTTATGAACTTATAACTATCCATTGAATGCTCTTGATGATAATTAATTTCCATGATTGCCTTAGAATTAATTGTGTTCAGAACAGTTATAATTGGCGTCTCACCTCCTTTCAACATGTGTTAGAACGATTCAAAAGTGACATTTGAGCTTCCTAGACACGTGTTCAAGATGCCTTGGATAGATATGAAGAAGACTCGTATTCAAGATACCTCGGAAACCTTCTTCGTCTCTTTTATGGCTCGGACTTTCAGGCCCGTTAATCCACCTGGCACACTTAAAACTTTTAGAGTAACTATGAATGTCCAAAATTTTAATCACTCCCTTGGAAGGTTTAATGTATTCACTCTCTCGGAAGGTTAAGTGTCTTCATTATCTCAAAGGTACAATGTCCGAGCATATATGGAAGACGTCCGGGAATCATCTTCAAAACAACTCGTAACACATCCGAGAGTACCCTACGAATGTAAAATAGTATCCATAGTTAAGGCTCACCTTCGGAAAACATTCGAGATTACCCTTCGGGTATAAAATAGTATTCACAATAGGCAATTTGATTGTTTGGGAAGTCTATAAATAAACATGATTTTGAAGTAGACTCCAATTTTATTTTTTTGTATATGGTTTCACCCATGGATAAAGTAGACTCCCAAAAATTTTAATTTTTGATAATTTGATAAAATTTGAAAGAGGATTTCAAATGGAGATTTTAATTGAAGTGTGGGTGTTGGCAGTATGTTAATGAGATAGACAACAGTACTAAAACTATATGTCCAAAATTTCAATGGCATAATAAAGCTAAGCCTATTTCACAAATATATATATGACGATGTTCTTCATAGTTATTATGCTCAGGTATATGAGGTGGAGTTAAGAAATGTGTTATTCCAATTTGTTCGAAAAACAATTTAAAGATGATTCTCATTTGTTTATTGTGGTTTAATATTTATAAGATAAGGATTTTATGGAGGATTTTAATTTATCAAATATGTGCTTCTCTTTCTTTTATGGTGTAAATGCACTTTAGTACATTTTAAAATTGAATTTGTTTACATAGGGGTCTCTAAAACTAATTTATACAATTGGTACTATGTAATTTGAAAAAAGTTACACTATTGTCCAATTTAGTTAAAATTGATAAATTATGTTAATAGAAGTCTCGTATATAGCAAGTTACTCTCAAAATTGGTTTCCTCTTTTTTAATTGTATCGAAACTAAAAAAATTAAAAAATAAAAATAAAAACCATTAATAATTTTTTTTTTTTTCATATTTTTTAATTTTTGATACAATAAAAAATAAAAATAATTAATTTTGAGGGTCGTAACTTCTAAATTGGACATATGTGTAACTTTTGTCAAATTAGTAGGTATCAACCGCAAAATTAATTATATAGACTCTTATTTGAACAAATTAAATTTTATAAAGTACTAAAGTGCATTAAAACCTTTTATCTTTTTATTTTTTTATAAATAATCTTAAAAATGCTTGCCATTGTTCCAATAAGAGTGGAGAGGGCGGGGTGGAAGAAATTTTTCAGACCATTCACATATATGAATTTGAAGGGTATTATTTTCCATAAATATTTATTTTTCTTTTTTATTGACTTTATTAGATTTTTTTCAATATATGTATATTAATGTGTGGAGATTGTAACTTTAGAATATTAGAATTACGTTCTAATTATGGAGACGTTCTTACAATTCAGAATTTCACAAAAAAAAATATTGTGTCTGTAAAAGCTCTACAAGGCTTGTGTTTATGAATGGAAATTGAAGGAGCATCAACGGTGACAAAAATCGACGTCAGAATCGCACAAACAAGATGGGTCGGTATCTTAACCCGCAGGCCTGTAATCCAGGTCGAACACGACCCGGTTTGATGAAGAAGATGATATGATGTCAGCATGGCTTGGTGCTGACGTTATCACCAAGTATTTAAAAAAAATAAAAATAAAAATAAAAAAAAGCGCACCTGGTTGCTGTTCAGCTCGAACCTGGGTCCTTCTAGGAAATTAAGGTTTTGGCTTACCATTATTCTGCTTTCAATTTCTGTCAATATTGCTTATGTTTTTGTTTTATTAAATAATGTATTTATTTATTGATGATTATTTAAGTATATTTAATGTATATCTTTGCAATTATATTGTTTGGTTTTGATCAGAAATTTAATATTGCTTATATATTTATTTTATTAACTAATATGATTATTTATTAGTGATTATTTAAACTAATGAGACATGCTATTAAGTTTTTCTTTTGGCATAAGTATATGTTGTATATATGTATATACATGTTATCTTCTTATAACATTGTTTTTATTTGTATGTCATTATTAATATTTATGTATACCATGATTATATTTGTATATACTATAATAATTGAACTGTCATATGTTTAGTGTATATAATATTTCTATACATTCTACTGCACATATATGATTAAATATTTATATATGTCATTATCTTTCTATATTGATTTGTTTGATCTATATTTTATAGATTTACTATAGATCTTTTGCATCAATGCATGATTATACATATTTTTATTTTACTGATACATGAGCTATCATATATTTATGATTTTTTTTTAGAATTTGATCTTTCTTATTAATATATGATAGCTCATGTATCTATATTACTTCTATCTGTTTTTCAATGGGTGATGAATTGATATATTTTCATAATTTTGTTTTGGAGACATGACAATTAAATTGGTTGATATGATTTTCAAATTGGAATCTTTTGATTTTCATTATGTGTTTTTATTTTCTATAGATATATTCTTGGTTGATAGTGTGACAACACACACTATTCTAAAATATACGATATATTTTTTCCAACTAAATTTACTACAAGCAACTGTAAATATTATATCAAGTCCTGCAGATCTGATTGAAAGCTTTGAAAGAGCAAACATTACTTTACCTAATGGTACAAAATTTCTCATTAGTAATGTCTTATACTTTTCAAAATCGAAAAGAAAATTATTGAGTTTTAATGACATACGCCATAATGAATATCATCTTGAAACAATGAATGAGAACAATAATGAGTATTTATGTATTACATCAACAATATTAGGGAAAAATGTATATTAGAGAGATTGCCAACATTCTTTTCAATATTATATTATACATACATCAATGTAATTGAATCACATGGTGTAATGAACTAGAAGTACATTGATATGAAGACATTCATAAATTGGCATGACCAATTAGGTCATCCAAGGTCAACAATAATGCGTAGAGTAATAGAAAATTCTTATGGACATTTATTGAGAGACCAGAAGATCTTTCAATCAAAGGAGTTTTCTTATGCTATGGGCTAATTGGTTATTGGACCATCACCAGCCAAAATTGGATTAGAATCATTTCTTGAAAGAATACAATGGGATATATATGGTCCCATTCATCCATCGTGTGGACCATTTTGATATTTTATGGTTTTGATAGATGCATCTAGCAGATAATCACACATGTCCCTTTTGTCATCTCGTAACATTGCTTTTGCTAGTTTTCTTGGCCATATAATAAGGTTACGAGTACAATTTTCTAACTACACAATCAAAATAATGCGTTTTGATAATTCTGGTGAATTTACATCCCAAGCTTTTAATGACTATTGTATATCATCTGGGATTCTAGTTGAACATCATGTTACCCATGTTTACACACAAAATAGTCTAGCTAAATCATTTATCAAACGCCTCCAATTAATCGCTAAACCATTATTGATGAGAATAAAGCTCCCTAATTCTTCATGGGAGCATGCAATTTTGCATGCAGCATACTAATACGCATCAGACCATCTTACCATAAATACTCTCCGTTTCAATTGGCTTTTGAAAAAGAGCCAAATATTTTCTGTCTTCGAACATTTGGTTACTTAACATATATTCCTATTGCTCCACCACAGTGCACTAAAATGGGTCCACAAAGACGGAATAGTATATATATTGGTTATGAATCTCCGTTTATTATAAAATATCTTGAACCCCTGATGGGTGATATTTTTACTGCTCGATTTGCTGATTGTCATTTTGATGAAACAGTTTTCCCAACATTAGGGGGAGAAAAGAAAGAGCTAGAAAAGGAGATCACTTGGAATGCATCATCTTTATCTTATTATGATCCTCGAATAAATCAATATGAACTGGAAGTTCAGAAAATTATACATTTACAAAGATAAGCTAATAAATTACCAGATGCATTCACTGATACAAAAAGGGTGACTAGATCACATATACCAGCTATAAATGCTCCTGTAATGATTAATGTTCTTGTTAAACAAGTCACAGATGAGTCTACGATACGCATGAAGCGAGGTAAACCTATTGGTTTCGAAGATAAAGCCCTAGAAAAAGAAAGGGAGCTAATACACTTGATAATATAATAGAGGAGGTTGATGCCCTAGAAAAGGCCCAAGATATTGTTAATGAAAAATCTGTAGAAAATATCAGGTACCTGAAAATATTGAAAACATTGAGATCTAATTGAGTTATATTTCTACTAGAGAATTATGGAACCGTAATAACACAATCATTGATGATATATTTTTTTTATTTTGTGGCTCTTGAAATTATGAATGAAAATGAGGATCAAGAACCAAAATCAGTTGAAGAGTGCAGATCTATAACTAATTGACAAAAATGGAAAGATGCAATTCAAGCAGAACTCGATTTTCTTACTAAACATGAAGTTTTTGGACCTATAGTTCAAACACCTAAAGATGTTAAACCTGTAGGGTACAGATGGGTTTTTATGCGTAAGCGAAATGAGAAAAATGAAATTGTAAGATATAAAGCTAGACTTGTGGCACAAGGTTTCTCACAGAGACCTGGTATTAATTATGATGAGTCATATTCTCATGTGATGGATTCAATAACATTCAGATATTTGATTAGTCTATAAGCATCTAAAAGGCTGGATATGCATCTCATTGACATTGTAAATGCATATTTATATGGATCACTTGATAGTGACATTTTCATGAAAATCCCATAAGGATTTAAAAGGCTAGAATCAAAATCCCGTGATATATATTTTATCAATTTACGAAGATCTTTGTATGGTCTGAAACAATCTGGGTGTATGTGGTATAATCTCCTTAGTGAATATCTCTTAAAAGAAAGCTATGTGAATGATCATATTTGTATATATATTTTCATTAAGAAGTCAAAATCCGAATTCGTTATTATTGATATTTATGTAGATAATTTAAATATTATTGGAAGTCCTGATGAACTTCTAAAAGCAATGAAATACTTAATGAAAGAATTTGAGATGAAAAATCTTGGCAGGACAAAATTTTATCTCAGTTTCTAGATCAAGCATTTATCAGAAGAGATATTTATCCACCAGTCAACTTATATGGAAAAGATTATTAAATGATTTAACATGGATAAATATTATCCCCTGAGCACCCCAATGGTTGTTAGGTCACTTGATGTGATAAAAGATCATTTTCAACCACGAAAAGATAATTAAGAAATTTTTGGTCCTGAAATACCATATTTAAGTGTTATAGGAGCCTTAATGTACCTTGCAAATAATACTTGACCTGGTATATCTTTTTATGTTAATTTATTAGGAAGATACAGCTCGTCCCCTACACGACGACATTATAATGATGCAGGATATTTGTCTGATCCACATCAAGGTAGTGCTCAGACTAGATATCTATTTTTATGTAATGATACGACAACCTCATGGCGTTCAACAAAGCAAACATCAGTGGCAATTTCTTTAATTCATGCAGAACTCATAGCACTCAATGAAGCAAGTAGAGAATGTGTATGGTTAAGATCTGTAATTCAATATATAAGAGGAACATGTGGATTATCCATCGATAAGCAGACAACAGTATTATATGAGGATAACAATGCATGCATTACTCAAGTCAAAAGAGGTTATATTAAAAGTGACAGAACTAAATATTTTTCCCATAAACTTTTATTTCCTCATGAACTTATGACAGGTAAAATCATTGATATTCATTATGTTTGTTCTAGTTACAATCCTGCAGATTTATTCACAAAGGCACTTTCGACATCGACATTTAAGAAGTTTGTATATAAAATGGGAATGTCAGTTACGAGATTTGAATAAGAGTTAGTCTTATTTTCTTAAGGAGGAGCATATGTGGTTGTACTCTTTTTCCCTTATTATGGTTTTGTCCCACTGAGTTTTCCTGATAAGGTTTTTAATAAGGCAACAATGACACATATCTCTAAGCATCCAAGGGGTAGTGTTATGATATTATCAATATCATGATAATATTATTTATGGATGCTTATTATCCCTTTGGATACGATAAATATAGATTATAGATTATCTTTCATTATCTTATATATTTATCTATATAATAGATGTATTTATTTATGTCATTAAAAAGCCTATAAATAGAATACTTCCACCATTGTAAAAGTACTTAGATATAATATATCAATTCTTTTATTCATATGTTTATAGTATTAGTTCTTTATTATTTTCTTATATTATAACAGTTATAACCTTTTTTTTCTTTTCTTTAATTTTAATTTGTGCCCTTTGGTCTCCCCACCTAACCCCAAGTTTAATGAATTTTTTTTTCTTCTTTGTGCACCCTGGCCCTGGTCTCCCATCCAATCTTCAGTTTCACACCTGTGGTCTCCCAAAGGATTCCTCTGTATTTTTTTAACTAAAACCATTCAAGCCAATATTTTAAAGTTTAGTTGTAAAACAAAATCTCACCTTGCTGTTGAAAAAAAAAACAAAAAACAAAAAACAAAACAAAACAAACAAAACCTCCAACAAATATTCCAATGGGTGTTCCAATCGAGCTTCGTTTCAGCGCACCTATGGGTGTTCCATTAATGGAAAGATAAAAAAATATTTATATATATATATATATATGTTTCAGAACGTACTTTGAAACAAAAATTAATGGAAATATTGTTTAAATAAGTGTAATAGGGAAAAAATCAAGTGCAACCCTTTAAATGAAACCCTTTGGAGACCCCTTTCATTGAATGACATGTGGCAAAAGCAATTTTGAAAGAAAAAAAAATAGGCACAGCCGGTTGCAAAAATGGGGGGGAAATGAGATTTGGGCAGGAAAAAAAATTGCATGGACAGGAAGATGCCACATGTACATATTAAAGTTACATCATATGGAAAAAGATTACATGATATGGAAGAAAGTTACGTATTTTGGACGAAAGTTACACCATATGGAAACATTATGGATAATATGAAAAAAATTACATGATATAGAACAAAATTACGTACCTTGGAACGAAGTTACGTATTTTAGAAACAAGTTACACCGTATGGAAAAATTACATCATATGGAAAAAAATTACATTATATGCAAGAAAGTTACGTATTTTGGAAACAAGTTACACTGTATGGAAAAATTATATCATATGGAAAAAAATTACATAATATGGAAGAAAGTTACGTATTTTGGAAACAAGTTACACCATATGGAAACATTATGGATAATATGAAAAAAATTACACGAAATAGAACAAAGTTACGTATTTTGGAAACAAGTTACACCGTATGGAAAAATTACATCATATGGAAAAAAATTACATTATATGCAAGAAAGTTACATATTTTGGAAACAAGTTACACTGTATGGAAAAATTATATCATATGGAAAAAAATTACATAATATGGAAGAAAGTTACGTAGTTTGGACGAAAGTTACACCGTATAGAAAAATTATGGATAATATGAAAACAATTTCATCATATGGAAAAAAGTTACGTATTTTGGAAACAAGTTACACCATATGGAAACATTATGGATAATATGAAAAAATTACACGATATAGAACAAAGTTACGTACTTTGGAACAAAGTTACGTATTTTGGAAACAAGTTACACCGTATGGAAAAATTACATCATATGGAAAAAAAAATTACATTATATGGAAGAAAGTTACGTAGTTTGGACGAAAGTTACACCGTATAGAAAAATTATGGATAATATGAAAACAATTTCATCATATGGAAGAAAGTTACGTACTTTGGAATGAAGTTATGTACTTTGGAAACAAGTTACACCGTATAGAAAAATTACATCATATGGAAAAAAGTTACGTACTTTGGAAAGAAGTTGCATATTTTAGAAACAAGTTACACTGTATGGAAAAATTATATGATATGGAAAAAAATTACATGATATGGAAGAAAGTTACGTATTTTGGAAACAAGTTACACCATATGGAAACATTATAGATAATATGAAAAAAATTACACTATATAGAACAAAGTTACGTACTTTGAAAACAATTACATCATATAGAACAAAGTTACGTACTTTGGAACGAAGTTACGTATTTTGGAAACAAGTTACACCGTATGGAAAAATTACATCATATGGAACAAAGTTACGCAGTTTGGACGACAGTTACACCGTGTGGAAAAATTATGGATAATATGAAAAACATTACATTATATGGAACAAAGTTACATATTTTGGACAAAGTCCCACCGTATAGTAAAATTACAGAATATGGACCAATATTACATTATATGGAACATAATTACGTATTTTCGACATATATTACATAAAATGTAAACAGAATATTTATGCAAAATATTAGTAGAGTTAATATAAAATATTAATAATTATAACATTCTATATTTATTTTAAAATTTGATAGGTAATAAGTTATAAAAACTAAATTAGATGAATAATAATTACAGTATGAGTAATAATTTAAGGTAAAATTAAAAAAGATAATTTGTAAAAATTATATAATTTTGAACTCAATGTCAAGAAAAAATTTGTAATTGCCGTTAATTATAACTCTAAATTGTAAATCATTTATTTTAAATATTGATTAATTTAATATACCAAACGATGTGGGATATAATGTGTCATTATTGAATTGGTTATTTATTTTGATTCATTTATCATGTAAGATTCAGTTATTTCTATATAGGTCATACGAATATGCTTTATTATAACATGTGTTATTTGCTAAATAAATTAGGGTTCAATTTTAGTACGTGTAGCATAGTTGGTTTAGATGGTCAAAATTTGAAATTAACATATTGATGTTTTATATATCATAGAAGTATAAATAATTTTTTTTGCATAAGTTTTAATTGCCATACACAAAAGTCTATTAATATATACAGTGGGACAAAAGTTTCAAAAATATAAGGAAATTTTTTAATAATTATAATTTAGCATAGTGAATCTACATTTACTTATGGATACTCCATTAGCACTATACTTTATTGAAATTCTTTAGTATAGTGGTTAAATTTATTGAAATTCTTGAGTTATATTAAACAATTAAATGCAAATGTAATTTTTTGATACTGTATATTCAAATTCTAAAATGGTACATTGTCTGAACAAAATTGTTTACATTACCAACAATGCTATGTTAGTTTACCCACATACCAATTGGATAGGAAATGAAGTAGTCAAGGGTGGTGTTCCACTCACATACATACTCGTTTAATTCTAATTTTTAAAAATAATTATGTTTAACCAAAACCCCATTTTGGATGGGATATTTAAGTATTGAACAATTGATACAGTAAAAACTACTTCTCCACTGTAAGCAAATGTAAAGCAACTCTATAGGCCAGCATTCTTTCTAGCAAAAAATATATACAGTTTTCATTTTTATAAACAAATAAGCATCCAACTTCTAATTGTAAAACAATTTTTTGCATGTGAGCCTATCACTTCATCTGGTCTCTCAGAGCGTTAGGGTGGCTGGTTCACATGAAATTGACATTGCTCTCACTGAAATGTTTTAAGGTAACAAAAGTATATGAGTTAGTTAGAAAACGCCCTTGTGAGTACCCTCAATCTACAAAGGTGGCTGTGCAGTAGGATCCACCACCGCCCAAATCCGCTGCAGTTGCTCGGCTTGTTGCTCCAATTGAGTCACCATCAAAGCTTACCGCCCAACCATCGTACTCTAACCCGTAACTAGACTAGCACACATGGCCTCAATGTGCTGAAATGACTCATCGACAGAGAATGCGGAAGACGGAGGGCCCTCAAGCAATGGGAAAGACTCAGTCAGACCTTTTGATGTAGCAAGGATCTCCACAGAATCCTCCTCAATCCCATGGTAATGACAGCTCCGGTTCATCCAGCTGCCCTGCACCTTAACCAACCCCTGCCGGATGAGAGTAGCATCAGTAATCACATCAGCCGTCCAAGTCATTCGCACATCCTCACCAGATAAATCCACTTGAAAATATTCAAAAACCTTTGTCAACATAAGTGGATAAGGCAAAGACTTGTTCGAGCGGAGAACTCTCACAATTTGCCGCACCTGTTGGAGAATGATGGAAGCTAGAGGTACTCCGGGTACACCTTGCAGCCCATTCAGCATCTTATCCAAGAAATATAAGTTTGTATGTCGAATCTCATTCAAACTGCTTGCTAGTGGAATAACATTGGCACTATACAAATGAACTAATTCCCGCTGACGAAGTGTCAAACTGGCAGTGCCATGTACCGTATCGTAGAATGATTTACCTTCTTTTGGCGCGCTTGGAGTCAGTGTGTATGACAAATGGGTGGTAGCTTCTTGTAGATCAAATCGGGGATCAGCTTTAACATGATCCTTAACCATTACAAAATCGGGCCCCTCATCACTGACCCCCAAAATAGATGCAACAAGTGGATGTGTCAGATGTATATGTCAACCCTTTACATAAGAAGTAACCGTTTCACCGCCAGTGTTTTCTTTGCCTTCTATGTTGGCTTAAAACTCCAATACCAACTGAGGATAGTAAGCCTTCGGTAACTGAAGTACGCCAGCCCACCTTACTGAATGAAAATCATCGGTCAAATTTAGAAAAGAATCAATCATGGCACTTACCGATTTTTCCACAACAAGGGAATTACATTTCCTTTGTGCACACCACTTAGCATTCGCCCGAGAAGTGAAACACGATTCTTTCGATTCAGCAACATGCATTTCTGGCTCATCTGCTCGCCGTCGAGATCCCAGAGATAAAGATGGAGCGGAGGGCCGGGATTTAGGTCTAGATGATGCACGCGTACGAGTGGTACCAGCATTGACACTGCAATCAATGACTCACACTGTAGTCAAACATAACATTTTTAGGAGAACGCAATGCTCAGGATATTCTTGTTAACCATACTCAAGCATTCGAAAGCATAATCAACTATAAAAACACTAAATGTTTCATAGGTAGAAAAAAGTCCTAAATATGAGTTTAAGTTAAATAACCACTACTTAAGAAAGCCTTAAAACCCAACTAGCTGGTCAAATATAGCGTAGTAAATAAACTTAAGTAATATACTTGTTTAAGATCATCCAAATGCATAAAAAGAATTTTCAGCTACTAACTAAATCAATCTTCTTTTAGTTTCTTAAAAGAAGGGGTTTGAATTAGGAAACCAAAACTCATTATTGATTACAATTTTAAATAGCAAAATACCACATCAATAAATCTACCCCATGATAATCCTAAAGAGCTAGCTTATGCATCTGACAAGTGATCAAGACGAAAACATCTGAACTGCAATCCAAAAAATAATACAGGATCCGTAAACCAAAACTTGCATATCCCATATCAAAATCATTAATTATGAATATGAATATTACAGCTTTTCACTCTAAAATGATCCATGCAAAGAAACTCCTTTATTTATTTGTATTATGGTATTGCAATTTATTGTTGAAAATAATTTCATGCTTCAATCCTCAACCAACAACTTAGTAATCAGAAAAAGGAAAAAACAGAAAAGAAAAAAAGACAGACAATAAAAATCAAAGTACAAGCTCTGAGAATAAAGAAGACTATGTAACAGGAAAAGAGACAAACCAGAACTTGCGTCAGCACAATATAGGGGTATCAAACCACAATATAAGGGTGAGTGGGCTGCGGGATGAATTTTATATGGCATTCACCGCTTCACGGATGGGCTACAGTTGCTGTCACAAGTCTGGGGTCTCTAATCTTTCGGCCATCAGGTTTTCGAGTGGGGGAGTTGGGGAGGGGGGAGGGGCAACAGCTGACAATTTTGGCGATCCATAACTAGGGCAGTTTGGAGTGGCCTGAAATTTGGCTTGCTTTGGTGGATTTATGAATGCGAGTTGAATGGGTGGTTTTGGGTGGGTAAACAGGTTTCGGTAGTTTAACACACTGTATGAAATTTTTGAAATTTTTTTGTTTTTTGTTTTTATTTTTTCCTGCGCATGGGGGGCAGAGGCCCCCAGGCGCCTAGTCTCGAAATGTTTTTCTTTTCTTTCTTATTCCTGCCGATTTTGCTCACTTGGGGCATAGGCTTACCAAGTCCAAAGCCAGGCGCCATGGCAAGCGCTTGGTCCCGTATTATAACATGCACATAGCACATAGTATTTGGAAATGGAAACTTCATAAAAGATTATGGAAATCATGAACTTGAAAACACCTTATGGTCCAATTTAGCCATTTTAAGCACTAAAGGTACAATTATTGCATCAGCACCATACTTTTCTTTCTTAATTGAAGTATTTTTATTCATATCTGGATCTTTAAGAGTTTCACCTGCATGAACAAAAAGTAGTAAGCAACATCTCCTAGGTCGTGGTCTTCATTTCTTCTGTTAAACTATTTATATGATTAAATGATATAAATGTCTCTAACATAAATAAAATATCTAGCGAAGACAATAGTACGTGTGACCAGAACTCGGAGTGGGAGTTAACCTTTATTCTGTGAAACACTTCCTGCTAAATCAATAGCTTATAGATAATTTGCGACTTTGTTAACCTTATTGGTTAGTATTTCTTCTCCTAAACTGACATGCTCTGTACATTTCCAAGAAGCATTGTTGATTTCAGAAACACTTAAAGAATTACTTTCCAATAGTTAATTAGCATCATCAGATGCAATGGGTGCAGGATTTGCCTCCTGATAATTTTTTTCCACTCCAGATGTTGACTTATTCTCATCATTCATTAGATATATATTTGGATCGAAATGTATTCCCTGTTATTATATCATCAAAAGGAACAATGGAGATCAACCAACTTGAGATTAAGGTGGTATGGGCACACGACATTCTTATAATGAATTATTCGCATGCCACTATATAACATATTTCCGTTTACAAAGGTCATCCAGTGTAGCACATTATACATATTACTAGTGCTACAATTGTGCAACAAAAAACTTAAAACTTCCATATATCCAATGTTTCGTTGGAAAACTCAATATCATCATGCCATACTTGAGGTTTGGATTGATCATCTGTCGAATCGTGTTGTTGCACGTATTTGACATACTTTCTCTAAGCTTCTTCCAGAGACGAATAAGACTTGTACATGTTCCCCTTCCATCCATTAACTTGTTGATGACACATAGGCCATGAGTGAAATATTCTTTGTTTTTGTCCTCTAAAAATAATGTACACTCTTGTACCAACCATATTCACTACAAGGGAAAATCAATATTGTTAATCAAACATGTATAACATTTAAGCTTTTATAGACTTCATTTCAAACGAAGGAGATTTAACATTTTCAGAATTTTCCATTGCGTTTCAACCTACCCCCTCCCTCAATTATGACATAAAGTCCAAACAAAATAAATGTAACAGATGGCAATTGAAGAAAAACTGCCATACTACATTTCAACCTACCTCCTCTATGAAATAAATGCAACATTAATGCATATTCTTTTTGTTATCATTGTACCTTTACCAGTTTAATATGACAAATTCACCTAATTGAACTAGACACATGTACTCGTTATTGTCTGAAAGTCTGCATCTGTTTTACTTTTAACAACGATATAGTTGGTTTACATACATAGTCAAAGTGCAAAGGATTGGCTCAACATTTATCCAGGTAAATAAACTGCCTGATTCAGACTTTGACATTAAACATTTGAAAAGATAATATTTTCTGAATAATATGCATGTAGGAGTTATTTGGTCAAAAGTATGAAATGCTTCCCAGTTGAATTTTTTTTTTTCAAACCCTATTTTCAAAAATTCAGGCAAACCATTATATTAAAATTTTAACTTAAGCGAAGGTACATAAGCTGAGTAAATACCATTAAGAGGAAAAAAAAATACAAAAATGTAGTAAAACTGAAAAAATAAATTGTATTGCTTACCTATTTGGTCTGATTCACAAACTACCTAAATCACACACTATTAAAGGCAAATCTGAATCAGAAATATTAATATTTTGAACAAAAATAAATTAAACATGAAAAGCAATCCAAGGTTAGAGCAAACCATTATAAACATTGTGTAGAAACAGGGCGACATAGATTGTAACCGGGAGAGGTAGATGGGTCCTGAGTCTCAAAATTCCTTAGATCAATATAAGAAAACTGCAACCAATAAATGGAGAAAGAATTTCAACTCGGCATAGTATAAATATAATATAAGCCTAATAGAGATTGTGAGGAATGCTTGTGGGTCAATATAAGGTGGTGCTTCCTGTTGGCACGTGTGTAGTAATGGTCATATAGTCATGGGATCAACAAATACTTTTGGCCATTTTTGAAATTCAAACATTTCCGCCTACATTTTGAAAACAATTTAACCAAATTTGAAAGGACACAATTTGAATTTCACCAAGCTACAAATTAAATTTTTTTTAAAATTTTTCCTAAATCACACAAATTTTAATTGGCACCAATGTAAATTTCGGTCAATTATAACTGCACTATTTTTTATCAATGTTTTCCCCATATTTGCATTAATTTTCTTTGTTATATACGAAATAATTATCAGAGTTTATTAATTGTTATTTTTAAAAAAATATTCCTTATTTGGTCATGTATGAAACTAATTTGGACATACATTAATGTTCGGTCTATAATGACCAATTGCAATTTCATATGACATAGCATACCATGCAGACTGTATTGAAAAAAGTGACACAGCAATATGTGATTTTCATAAGATATGAATTTAATAGACGGTGAAATGTTTCAGGTTAAATGGTTGACTCCCAGGGCAGTTCATATCCGACTCACTGCAATACAGCTGAATCAGATAAAGTGTATACCAATGGGAAACTATATATGTCATTGACTACCGACGATATGATTGGATCAGAGTTTACTACTCTCGAACAAGCAACCGAATTCTATAAAACATACTCGAACATAGTTGATTTTGGTATACGTAGATCCCACTTGAAGAAGTATACCAACGGTCAAATATGGAAATGTGTATGGGTTTGTGCCACACAGGGGTATAGAATGTCAATTTGGTCAGACAACTCTAACTGAAATCGTGAAGCAAAGGCAATAACTCGAGAATGGTACAATGCTACTTTCGGCGTTGTTAGGAATTGTGCGATCGGTAAATGGAATGTATCTAAATTTGTGACAGAACATTCCCATCCTCTACTAGCGATGCACGAGACACACTGCCTTCATTCTAATAGGGTTGTTGATGGAGCTTGTTTGACCTAAGCCAATATTATGCATAGCGTCAAAATTGGCACGAGTAAAATTATGGACTACATGGTTGACTAGTCAGGTGGATTTGAACATGTTGGATTCTAGCTCACTAATTTGTGTAACCATTTCAAGAGAGAATGCAACGTGGGCATAGAAATCACATATTCAGAGACTTTGATTGCACACTTTGTGACAAAGGGGGAGCTGGATGCATATTTATATTTTCGGTACATAGTAGATTCTGAAATGCATTTATGCAACATGTTCTGGTCTGACTCGATTCGACGATTCAATTACAGTGGTTTCGGCGACGTAGTGGCATTTAATGCAACATACAAAACTAATGCTTATGGAAAGCCTCTCGTAATATTAGTAAGTGTGAGCCATCACTATCGCACACTGATTTTTGGGATGGCATTGATTGGAGACGAAACAGTGGATACATACACATGGTTGCTGAAGACATTTTTGGATGCAATGAATAATAAGCAGCCTCTTTCAGTAGTCACGGATGGATACAAAGCAATGCGGAAGGCAATTTTGATTGTTTTCCCCAGAATTAACCATCAGTTATGCTCTTGGCATTTAAAAAGGAATGCTCAAGAAAATTTGCACGACGCGGATGTTGTGCGGATGTTGTGAGGACATTCACAAGTCTTATGGTTGGCGAATATAGTCCATCAGATTTTGAACTCCTGGTGGAAGTGCATGGTGGACCAATTCAGCCTTCAAAGTAATGCGTGGCTGCAAACGATGCATGCAACAAGAGAGATTTGGGCAGAACCATTCATGAAAGGGAATTTTATTGCCGGCATGAGTAGCACACAGCGATGCAAGAGCATGAATACAAACACAGCAAGGGTCGGCATAAGCTATATCAGTTCATAATTTGTATAGATAGGGCTGTTTCAAAAATGCAAAACAATAAGGTCAGCGATGATGTAGCCACCAAATACAACTCACCAGTCCTAACCACACATATCCATGCCTATAGAAAAGCACGCCTAAGCACACCTTTGAAGTCTACACCCGTAGAATATTTAAAATGGTCAAGGTATAGATGATAAAGCAGGGGAACTTAACATGATTGAGTACATGAACTACGGCGATAAGCGTATATACACACTCACGAAGTTCATGCATCCTGAAGTGAGCTGGTTGGTTGCGTACGATTATAACCACGATCACATAAAATGCTACTCATGCAACCTTTTGGATGGCACTGGACTTCCTTGCAGTCACGCATTCTTTGTGATGAAACAAGAGAATCTCAGAACCATTCCAGAGTCGCTGATTTTGAAACGATGGACAAAAAATGTAAAGATTGGGATCAATTGTAACGTTCAAGTGCATGACTCGTCCGATGACGTGGCATCGTCCATTAGGTATGGAACATTGGTTGCCCATTGTAGCAAAGTTTGCCTAAATGGGTCAAACACGGAACAAGGTTACAGGGAGGCAACCGAAGACATAACGCATCTATCTAATCGCCTTCAAGAAATTGCATCCGTTCATGACCAAACAAAGTTGGGTATGGGAGACAGGAAAGGTAAAAGATGGATAATACAGGATTCGGTGGTCGCCAAAACTAAAGGTGGTGTTTCGAGGGGGACCAAGGAGGCGGAAAAAAGACAATGTGGTTTATGCAAGAAACCGGGCCACACGAAAAGAACATGTGCGCAACGTTTTTCCTTGCGTAATAATTATGCTTTGGATGAAAGGGAGAGTGATATTGCAATTGAATCCTCCAATACAGTAACCTATATGAACAATCAACCGATCAACGACGCAGTCAGTGAAGATAGTCACACTATTGACCTTAGTCCACCTGACACTGTCCAGTCCTTACATTATTATAATGCCAACCCTAATATGGAAAACACGCAAGACCATGGTGGTTTTCAGGTATATATTTACTTTATTTATGTAATCAAAATTGGCATTAGTGTATTTATAAGAAGGCACATAAGCCAGGCACAAGTGGTCATGCATGTACAATTAAGTGAGTATATAGAATCTGCAGCGCGAATAGAATTATGTAATTACTAATCAGAGGTCATAATGGATTTAATAAAGTTTGATGAATTCAGATTTGAACATTTTAGGTATTCAGTAGTACCACAGTGGCAAGCACAAAGAACGAAGTAGGCTGTTCATGTCAAAAGTTTAAACAAGTGGAGGAAAAAACAAAAACTACATAGTATATGTACTTTGTTGTTGGCATTATTACAGGATGTTTAAACAAATATTCGCATGGCGCCTCGGTTTGTATTTATGAAAGTATGAAACTTGGTAGTTAAATAAAATTGTGTATTTAGGTGTAGATGTGCATATGAAGATTGAGTAAGAATTTAATTAAATTGTTTAGTCCGGTGGGTTTTGAGGAAATGAAGGGAATCGGCCCACAGTCCCTAATCCAGGCGCATTGGGGGGCGCCTGGTCCTAGTCCACATGAGAGGCAGAAGCCCTAGGCATTAATCCAGGCACAGGGGCAGGCGCCTATAAGAGAATGAAATTTTTTTTTTTTTTTTTGCTGTTGTTTGTAGGCCAGCAAAGGTAAACGGCCCCAGGCACTCAGGCAAGCGAAAGGGCAGGTGCCTAGTCCCTTGTTAAACAATTTTTTTTTTCATCTTGTTCGTAGGCCAGCAGGGGCATAAGGCCCAGGCACTCAAGCAGGCGCCTGCCCCCCAAGGTAATTGTTGTATTTTTCTGTTGTTAGTAAATTAGCAAGGGCAGAGGGCCCCAGGCACTCAGGCAGGCGCCAAGGCAGGCGCCTGCAGCCTCTTTCAGTTGTTTTTTTTGTTTGAAGCACACTAAATGTGAATGTCATCAAAACCAAGTGTAATTACCTTCTTATTGGTGATGTCAAAGTGAGTTACATAGGACATGTTTTGCATTAATTGAGGCAAAACATTATGACTACATTATGCATAATCGATCCTAACACTCTACACCACAAAAAATTACGTAATATCTTGCTTGAAGTTCCAAAAGTTCTTTACCAATGTAGTAACACTCTAACACTCTACATTATGCAACAAGAAAGAAGCTCAAATTAATGCTGCAAATGAACACCAAAACCTTTTTTTTAGGTACTCAAGCACAAAGATAACCCTTTGATATAGTTCATTGTGACAAATAGTAAATGACATGAAAATGAATACTACTATAAATTACAGCATATATACATATACGAATATATACATATTTGCACACCTTGTGCCATATTGTTGCTCATGTGGCCACAGAAGACTAAAGTAGCAATATATGGTGATCGTTTTTATAAGCCTATATATACACATTTTTGTTAAAAACCTTTAATGTACAAAATGTAAAAAAAAAAAAAGCATACATAACAAATTTTGATATACATAACAAAAAGCCTATATATACATACATAACCTCTAATGCACTAAAGGTTAAAAAATTTTAAATTTTTATAAGCCTTCTGTACTGGAGTTGTTAGGCAAAATTTGATAGACGTAGGGCTGGCCACATCAAACATGTTTTCGTTTCGCTTTTCCTCGGCTCTTAACCGGTGCATACCCATTTTTTGGATGTGGTGTATCAATGCGGCCCCCTGAATCTGAGAAATGCCTTTGCACTGTCTGGATCAATTGCCCAAGCATCAAGTTGTGGTTCTCATATATTAGATCCAAAGTTGTCCAGCACCGTTCATGCTGGGAGTCAAACTGCATGCGATAAATATTAGTTAGAGAAAACATTACAACCGATTCCTATAAAACAAATACACCAAATACATGTCGAAAGCTTACCAATGATAACCCAAAATCAAATAATTCCATATACTTGACAACGTAAAGACCGCAATCGAACACGTTAAATTGAGTGGAAACGTTGTTCGGTTTACGTATGTCAAATGAAGCAAAAAATCTTTCACATCTGTATACTCTGAAAGCTTCATCACCAAGGACAATATCTAGTACTTTCAACTGAATTCCCACATAAACCAAAAGTATGGTAAAAAATGACAAAAACAGACCAAATTTGCCAGGTTCAATAACAGGCCCAAAATAAAGTAATGTTCACTATAACAAAACGAACTGCATTGCACGCATTGCTAAATGAACCCCGTAAAAATATATACGTCTTTAAAATGAATAAGCTATATCGCAGATTATGCTTTTTAAGTCCAAACAAATTCACATACAACAGCCAAAACTAACAAGGGTTTGCTCAACAATACGGTGCAAACTCACAGCCAGCAAAAGTTTAACTTACAATCATATGCGCTGCATTCCTGTGCCTGCGTCTGGACATCGCACTCCACAATGAATCCCATATCTCATAACATTTGTCTTTCACGAAAACAACGAGTAGGAACCAGTGGAAATTTTCGTCATTCATAGGGATGTAAATCTGAAAAGTTGAAAATAACATAAATTCAACTAAACACCAATGCCATGGCAACAGAAAGTACAAAATTTCATTAATGTATTGCAGCAAAGTAATTTAGTAAAGCATTTGATTGTATGCATCTAAGTGGGGTTCAAAGAACCTTTTCACAAAATTCAAGCTTCCCACAATATTTGTCAAAGAATCTCCAATGGTCTGCAAATGTTAGAGTGTCCTCACGATTGCATTTGTTGAATTGTATCTTTTGCTGGAGAAGTTGAAACACACAAAACTATAAAGAATGACAAAAAAGTCCGTGAAACATTTAGATAATCAAAACCATCGGTTCAAATGGATTAAAAATTACATACCTAAAAAGCAGGGGTTAGAAACCACTAATGGGTTTCTCTGGCCCTGTGCTTGGATCTTTCTCGAAATGTGAAAGCTTTCACGGCTAGATCAATTATCTAAACTCAATAAAACCATATGACAAAATATAAGTGTATAAAAAAAATTTAAGAGAAACGTGAGTTTTTCAGCTATACTAATGAAATAAGGGTTATAAAAACTACGTACACTCATTTTTAAACATTCTTCATGCCCTAAACATAGTATATCAGCTCGGATAGTAAATGAATACTCCGTCTGAACAATAATCTCACTGCAAAAACACAAATACAACCCAAAAACAAGTATGTGTAAGGATGGAAAATCGGCTGCAAACTGAACCCCAGAAAGAAAATATTATCCCAGTTAGACAACTAATCAGGAATAGCAAATTACCTTTTGTCGAGACTTTTATCAAAACAGTACTGAATTATATTTATGCACGAGACCGGAATATCACTCCGGACATTGAATGGGCCAGCCTTGATATTGTTGCCCCTCACTAGGGGCACACTATACAACAAAAAAGCCCCAGATTATGACATTCCATACACATATGACTCCACAAGTGCAATAAATTGAAAGAGATGACAGAGAAATTACATACATCAGCGCAGGAGAGGCAAGAAGCCAGAGCACTTAAATTGCGGCCAAATTGCCTATATTGGTCTCTGAATGAAGAAGAATCATTTGGAACCAACTCAGCTACCTTCGCATCCTTGTGGTCTTCAAATTCAGTTGAGATGGCTGGTATGGGCCGAGGAGTACGTACTTTAGGTAGGGGAGTTTGCTTGGGGGAGGAGAGGGAGACCATGCCTTCAAATTAGAAAGACCTTCACCGTGGGATGCATGTGCTTTGCCTCTACCATCTCCCATTGGAGTGTCACGGACTAAGGATTCCTTTAATGCAGCAACGGACTGTGCTAATGCCTCTATATCATTCCGTATAGCCCCGTGGATGGTTGCAAGCTCATCCTTTACCTCTTTTTTTAAGCAAGCCAACTCCTCGCTCATTGCTACCACCTTCTAGGTTAGCGTAGTGATTTTGTGAGAAACGTCGGTGGTAGGTTGGCAATGCGATGGAATATTGATGGTTACGTCAATTGTTTGTGGCTGAGAAGACTAGCCTCCATCGTGTTCAGCCTCTTCTGCACGCTACAAAAGTATGGAAATGGTGTCAGCTCAAATCATAAATATATGAATATGTGATGACCGATGCAAAATTTCAGCAATATTGAGGTTGCAAGGAATCAATTTACCTTAGCGTCGGAATTTTTCAGAAACGATTTATGCAACTTCCTGAATTTCTTTGTCTCTGCTTCTCCCCAAGCACAGACCGCCAGCACCGTTCGGGAAACAATCTATTTTCTAAGCAGTCCAATGTCCATGTAAAACAACTAACAAGCCAATGAAACGAAGTTAGCAAGCAAGAGCATTATTTTCACAAAAGGCAACTGAGAATGATGGAATATGTGTATTACATGATCTTATTACCTGAAGGACCAGCAAACAGCCAGAAATGTATTGTGGATTCAAATTCTTGTACTTTCGAATCCCTGTAGACAGACAGTTGAATGTCCAAATGATGACACTATGCACTCGACTCGTGTCTTTAGTGGAGATGTAGACAGAAGAGGTGGGACTCAGGATTGTCCCCATAAAAAACAGAGTGAAGATCACTCTGCAGTCGTCCTTCGTTCCTTCTTTGTTCGCCAATACCCGGTGCAGGGCAGCAATAGGAATGCATCTGTGCCCCAACTTGTATTTCGCTTTCAGCTTATCCACCACATCGTGGCCTTCGAAATTCTCAATGCCGCTTCCATCGTCTGGTAGGCCCATCAACCTCTCAACGGATTGCGGACCAATAGTGTGGACCAAGCCATGCAAATCTAGTGTGTCGACAAAAGGATCAAAATGATCCACCAACCACATCACCATCGACCTATCGATTGGTGCTAGTTTGCGGCTGATTAGGGATCCGAACCCTAATTCTTCCACAGTCATCTTCTCTGTGTCATTGAAATCTTTGGCTATAGCCCATAGACGCTCAGGGCTACATCTGGTCAAGAAGGTGCGGCTGCCATCACTTTCGCCTCCAAACTGCATTTTATGTTCGTTGTCGAGGCCTTTCAACTTCGTTCCAAGCTCCTTCATAGCCTAGAAAATAGATCAATAATAAATATTATAACATGTGTTAGTGTTTTTCACATACACCTAAACAAAAAAATTCATAAATATTTGCTTACCTCATTGTTAATTTTTTTTTTTTTTGCAGCAAAGCCCCACGTTGACTCTTCCTGCAAAATAATATGATCAAGAGTTGCAAATAATAAATAATGTTAGTTTCCAAACATGAAATGTGTCGTGGTAAGCAAAATTGTTAATGGACAATTGACGACTGCATAAGTACACAAATACTCACAGGTAATTAAACCACGCATTTGATTTACGCTTTGATCTCCGTTTTGTTTGAGACTGGCCTGCACTAGATGCATCTGGCACGCTGCGGTGGTCACTGGTTGACTACTGAATGAAACAGCCAGCAGGGTTAATGATTTTGGTATTCGATAATTCACCCAACATAAAACAATTATATGTTTCAAGGAAAGTTATGTTATCCACAGTCGGAACTGTGGAACCGTGGACAACGTACCATGATGCTGAAGGCAATGTCAGATTCAGTAAAACACAAAGTGGCTGCTCGAATACAGTCAATTTAAAAACCTTCAAAATGCAAAAACCTACTAATTATACAACGAATATATACATTTGTGTTAATAGTGATATGATATCATATGCTTCATGAGTGAAATTTCCAAAAATTATTACTCTTCAATGTAAAACAACCGCGAATGTTAAACTTAACAAGAAAAATTACAAAATATAAGGCTACCATAGAGCAACTCTTTCCGATTTAATATTTCCATAATCAAAATATTCCCCATAATAAAAAAACGACTTGTTCAGATGCTTCAATTATAAAATACCCATTTTCAATTATTATTTTTTTAAATGTACAACATATTAACAACAAATAAAATTCTCAACAACTAAATCATCAAATCCCCATAATATAATTCTCAAACTATTTTATTCTTATTCATTGTTTTAATTTTCATGAAAAAAAACAAATATCAATGAGTTTTGAAGATTTTTCCATCAAATATCTATGATCTATGTAAGCCATTTTTTATTGCAATGGCTATTAATCCGCAACTCAAAACCTAACTACTAAATACCAACTCACAATCTGTTTTCCTCAAAATTTTGACATTTTCCAACAACAGGGGAAACATAGAAAATTGCACAGACTAACTATTAAATAAATGATTATATATATCCACCTTGAAATTATAGCAATACTGAAGGCAAAAGCTGGTGTGAGATTAGTTATTGTTGTGGCTAAAGTGGGAGAGCTTATGTCTAGTCCAACATGCTTTCGTAACTGACAAGACTTCATTTACAATTTTTTTATAAATCCAATTAGTTTTTGAACAAGTAAACAACAACAACGAAAAGCAAAACCCAGAAATGTTTAATTTCAACACACAATAAATTGATATTGTTACCCACTAATAAATTTTCAATAAAATAAAAATCTATATAATTTAGTAACTGAGAAGTATAACTATACAACATTTTCAAACATCCAATTAGTTTTCAACAAGTAAATAGCAACACCCACAAACCTACTTTTATCCACAGAAAAAATTTCAAAATAAGAACAATGTACCTGAGCAAGCCGAATTCTTTAACTCACCGAACACTTTCCAGTATTGAAAATCTCAATAACCCCATTGGTTCCCGATTTTGAAGGAATCACTACAAAAAAAAAAAAAAAAAAAAAAAAAAAAAAAAAAAAACTCAAAATTACAGATGTAAAGGGAGGAAGAAGTACGGGGAGGGACGGAGATATTACCTCAGCGAAACGACACTTTAGGACCAACCTTGCTATTTGTTCGTCACCAGCGAAGGAACGGCAACCTTTAGGAGCAAGCTCGTGCAAGGAGGAGAAACGGTGACATTACCTTTTAGAAGCGGAGAAGAACATCACGGATGCGGAGGGAGGAAAAAGAAATGGGAAGGGGCCGAGGGAGGAGAAGATCAGGAGGAAGAAGAAATGTGAAGGATCGGGAGGAAGAATAAATGGGAAGGATCGGGAGGAACAATAATTGGGAAGGGGCGGAGGGAGGAGAAGATCTCGAGGAAGAAGAAATGGGAAATTTTTTATTTTGAATTTAGAGTAGATGAATAGCAAATATTGAAAAGGTAAAATCGGATATTCATAATAAAATGGAGTAAATTCGTGAATGATCAAATTTAAATTATTACTTTTTTTCAAAAACTTTGACTGGCATTATTGAGAACCGGTTGCATTTCAACAGGGGTCTCATGGTGGAGACCCCTCATGGGTTTCACTGGAGTCATTCCTAGTGTAATAAAGAGAAAGGTGTAATGAGTCTTGCAATAGAATAAATAAATTCCAACTGGACATTAAAAATTAAAAAATAATAAGTAGACATGAATAGTTAATGTCCGTTAGCATCCATATAAAAAAGAAAAAAAAAAAAAAAAAGCCTTCAAACATTTCACCAAATGTTTTTGAAGTTTTTTTCCAAACCCAAAATGGAATAATCTTTTGAGAAAAAGAGAGTTTTGATAGTGGATGACAAACATTACAAGGCCACAATATATATATATTTTTTTTAACTGCCCACCACTAAGAGGGTGCGAAGACATTTGTCTTTTATTTTCAAAATTTATTTTTCTATCTCGATTTACTTGCACATACCGGTGAATTGTCCTTTACAAGCCACATTTTCTTTTTCTTTCTTTTCCTCTTTTATTTATTTTCTTCTCTCTTTCTTTCTTTTACATTTTTTTTTCTCACCCAAACTCATTTTTCTCCTGTAGTCTCTATTTAAGCTAATGTAACTCCAAATTTTGTAAATTAAATTTATCAAAATTACCAAGAAAAATAAATTACTATATTAAAAAAATAATTAGAATTCATATAATTCAAGGCTTTAAAGGGCACCACATGCATATTTTTAGAAAACAAATTAAACTTCAACAATAGCAAAAAAATGAATACTAGACAAAAGATAAAGAAAAAGAAAAGTGTTTCATTGAGTTGAATGAGTTTCGGTAAGGAAAAAAACAAGGACAAAGAAAGAGAAAAAAGGAAAAAAAAAAACAAAACAAAAGGGAATTTGAACAGATGCCCACGTGGGCAAGAAGTTAATGAAAATGTCCATAGTTTTAAAAAATCTGAAAAATGCCCATAATTCATCAATTTTCATGAGAAGAAATCAAAAATATCATCTCTCAATTAATGCATGCACCAACCTCTTTGAAAAATAGGGATTTTTTTTTTACGATTTCACTGATTTTTTTCACTCCACTCCACCCAGCCGCATCTCTCTCACCCCTCCCCTCCCTTTCTTCATCTCTCCTCTTCTCTTTATTTCTGTCACCGGTAATGACTCAGATTAAAAAACTCGCCGGTAAAGAGAAGTCAAATGTCGGCCATGAAAGAAAAGAAAAAGAATCGTCGCCGGCAAAGAGAAGCGAAAAAACCATAGAGAAGAAAAATGCAACCACAAAGAAAAGGAAGGCCAGTGACCCACCAAACGTCGGCCATGGACGACGATTGACGCGAGCTCGAACCGAATCTAAGGAAACTAATCAGCAATTTGAGTAACAACTAAAGGATAATTTTTCTCCTTGTTCTCTAGCTATTTTATTGTTGTACATGTGTTTATCAGTGTATAAAACAAATGCACATGAGTTAGATATTGACCGGAAATTGTATTTGGGTGTTTTGTGTTATGTGGTAATAATTGGTTTGAGAGACAAATACGCAACTATTTTGTAGAACCGAAAATTTTTTTGGGTGTTTTGTGTGATGGTGATAACGTTATTTCTAGAATAGTTTATTTCATTATCATTGTTATTTACCCCGCCTGAAAGTAGGGGGGCCCTTCCCAAATGGAGCGGGGTACAAGGCAAAATGCCAATTATTCTATCTTTTACCCCTTCCAATTCAAGCTGGGTCCCCTACCTATGGACGAGGTAATATAAGGGCGGAGTATAGTTGTCTGGTATATTTGTCTAAGTATATTACATTCATTGTCAGTTATTCACCCCACCTAAAGGCAGGGGCTCCCTTCCCAAGTGAGGCGGGGTACAAGGCAAAAACAATTTGGTTATTCTGTTTTCTACCCCTCGCACTTCAGGTGGAGTCCCTTACCTATGGACGAGGTAATATAAGGGTGGGGTATAGTTGTCTGGTATATTTGTCTAGGTATATACATTCATTATCAGTTATTCACCCCTCTGAAGGTAGGGGCTCCTTCCAAACTGGGGCGGGGTACAAGGCAGAAACAAAATATACATTATGTCTTCTACCCCTCCCACTTCAGGCGATGTCCCATACCTCTGGACGGGGTATACTTCATATAGAAATTCAATTTCACTTTAGAACATTTTAGCTTATTTTCCTTATGAATAATATTGACTGCATTAATAAAATAAAGCTGAAAATGTGGATGCTTAACTACCATATATTATTATGCATAGATTATTCTCAGTGTTCAAAAGCGTCTACACAATGTAGGTATGCAGTTGAAGGAGAAAATTTCTTCATATGGCAATACCATCAAGGCCATTGAGACCATCAAGAACAAGCTAACCTTAGATCAGCTCTGAGAGTTTCAAAAAACTTGTTTCGGCCATTTCCTTGAAATGCAGAAGCTCGAGCACGAAGGACATGTTATCCAACACCTAGGCTTGTGTATAGTGGAGTGCAATAATAACACAATTATGGAGTTCAACTTCGTGGCACCGGTGCACGTTTCAGCGATAGAGATATTGCACCGATCACTAGATTGGGCTTCAGTTGTGATATTAAGGCCAAGAATATGGAAATTGGGGATATCAAATCCTATGACATCCAGACCAAGTACCTAAACAAGAAAATGTCAATTTGGACAAACCACCTTAAATATTACTTTGAGAAAGCATTGTTTGAAGATGATTAACATGCAATAAAAATGGCCCTCCTATATTTCTTAAATTGTGGCCTTATAGGGTTGGCCCGCAAAACAAACATTGACATGAGATTGTTTGGCTTGTCAAGGACTTAGACAAATTTAATAAGTACCCCTGGGGTGCTTACTTATACAAGTTGACAGTTCAAGAATTCAACAGCTTCTTTGCCAATCATCTCATGTGAAATGCATCCGACAACTGCAATTTACATGGATTCCCTCTAGCTTTTCATGTAACTAATTTAGATTTTTATTTGTATCAATATTTATATGGGAGTAATGGGACCTACTTGTTGTGGTAACTTATTCAAATGGGTTTGTAGGTGTGGGGTTATGAGGCAATCCCCAAGCTAAGGGAAGATTATGCATGCAAGGTGAAAGCATGCATGCCCCATATGTTGGGATGGAGGGCTACATACCATCCTTCTTTCAAAGACGCTGGAAAAAAATTGTTCCTAAAAAGTGGTGTAAGTAATCAAACTCAAATGCAAACTTCTTAATTTTAGATACCTATTTATATCGAAATAACATTTATTGTCTAAACTGCAGTACAATGCCCATTGGACCTTAAATTCGTGTAAGGAGGAGCTCAAGATGGAATATATGACACCTTGGAAGAATGGCTATCCAAAACAGCGATGTTGAGCTCCACCAATTGTGGAGGCATTTCCTCAAAAGCCCGATGCTAGTCATGCAGCTGAGCAGTCCAGTTCTGAGACTTGCAGCGGAGGAATTGGCACGGTGTTGGCAGACATTTCCACTGTTGTTGGAGATGGGACTCCAATTCGTCCATCATTTGATAATGGAATATGGTTACTACCACTACCAGAAGAAAATTTTGCATATATAGTTCTCACACATTGGAAACTCCTAAATTGTGGCACTGGATGAACTACAGCTCGCATAGCTTGGTCAACATATAATAGAGACATGTATGTGGGTGAGTTTCTTATTTGCTTCTCGATAAAGATTGATATGTGTCTATCAATATCGCAAGGACATGGAGACACATTTGGAATATTAATCACAAAGAAAAACTTCATGCTCAAATTATATTAGCGTGGGTCCAAACCTAATGTTTTATACAGTTCATTCTTCATATCCAATAGTTAAAACTCTTTCTTATGTAGGTAGCTTCCATTTTTGAATCTTCATGTAGCCACATACCTTGTTCATTTTTTGTCCACTTTCCATCATAAGATATTTGTATTGGAATCAAGTCCATTTTACTACAATTGAAACAATTTAAAAATAAAAAATTATGTTAAATAATAATAAAATAACATATTACCCCGACTAAAAATATTAAACAACACCATAAAGTGTTGACCCCACCACAAAGTAAGAAGCCCTGCCCAATCTAGATGGGGTCATAGGCATAAAAAATATTTCTCTCTGCCTAGTACCCCGACTCAATTGGACGGGGCCTCTAACTTTGTGACGGGGTCAACACTTTATTTATTTCAGTTAAGTATCCCACCCCATTTTATATACCCCTTGTGTATGCCCCATCTGTTGAGCTGAGTACATTGTCTTCAACCTCAGGAAAACACTGTTTAGACTGTGTTTTTTTTGTTTTTTTCATTGTTTTTATTTTTTTCATATAATAAATTTCAAAATACACATACTGAAGCATAAAACTAATATATATGACTTTTTAGCAGTGCTTTTAACAAAAAAAAATGTAAATTACTTTAGTGATGATTGTAACTAAAGAAATGCAAATTACCTTTCTCAATATGGAAGATTTAATGCAATTGCTTTTCTGTATACCTAAAATATTTTGAGAATGGAGCTCTAAATAAACCAAATGGTGTTGAACTACAAAGATAATCAAGAGGGAGATTAAAACACAAATTTTTTTCCTAAATAGAGCACAAAAACAAGTTTGTTCACTATGCATAATGGTTATTGATGGTGAAAAGCACAAAAACAGAGGAATGAGAATCGAGTGGGTGGGGGCATTAATTGATAGATGGTATTTTTGGTTTTTTTTGCATAAAAATTGATAAATTATGGGCATTTTTCAGATTTTTTAAAACCATTGACATTTTTCATTAACCCCCTTGCCCACATGAGCATCTGTCCAAATTCCCAAAAAAAAAAAAAATTGAACCTAGGATGAGCTGCATGAAAGAAGGCTGGGGGGTAAAGAGAAGGCTGCTCGTGGGTTGGGCATCACCTTGGCTCTAAAGATGTTGTATGGTACTGGCATTTTGTAGACTTGGTTTGGTTATTCCCATTTGTCTCTATATATTGGTTGGGGGGAGAGAGGGAAGAAGAAACCGGAATGACTTCGAGCTAGGAATCGAGCATGGCCCTCCAAAGGATCAACACACCCTTTGAGCTCGCCCAATGTTCCAACCCATCCCCACATCGGTTAGCCCGACCTCTAGGCCCTAAGCCAACAAGCCCAACCCATAAGCAACCTGACCATTTCCCACCAAGCCCACCCCCACATTGGTTAGCTTACCCTTCTTTCTCTTTTCTTTTTTCTTTTTCTTTCTTTCTCTTTTTTTTTTCTTTCTCTCTTTCTCAGTAAGCTGAGCTTTTATTTTCCTCCAATCCACCTCAAACCATCTTTCTTTCTTTCCTTTTCTTTCTCGCTTTTCTTTTTTCTCTCTATGCTCTTCCTTTCACTTTTTTTTTCTCTATATTTCTCAACAAGCTCAATTTTTCATTTCTTCTTCTTCATTTTTATCCGACCCAAACTCATTTATCTCAATAAAATACTTGTGAAATTTTAGTGAGTTCTTTAACTATATTTCTTTCGTCAAGATTTGAAAGCAAATGTTAATTTTTAATTTTGAAAGAAATTCTTTTTTAAAAAGGAGATTCGTGACAAAAAATGGATTTTAGTGAGGAAAAAGAAAGAAAGACAGAGATAGCTTGCAAAGAGAGAATGAAAGAAAAAAGAGAGAAAGAGCTAGAATTATCAATAGGCATTCTTTCTATCTTTTTTTGGGTAGATAGAAAATAAAAATTTAATTAAGAGTATTGGTAACTCATTAGTAAATGCACAGTAAGTTGGAGCATAAAATCAAGTTTTAAAAATGATGAGCAAATGTCTTCACCCCTTAGCGGTGGACATTTATAAAATAAAATAAAATAAATAAAAAACCTTGTTGTATTTGTGAATGTGTTAAGGGTTTTTTGTACAAATGTTCATAGTTGGGCCAAAATAATGAAACAAGCCCACCCTTTTGAAAATAATGAAGTTTGTCCACCAAGTCAACACGTTTTTACCTAAAAAATCCATTTTACCCATTCTCATTTACTCGCTCTTTTTGCCCATTTGTCTAAATCATTATTTTTTTCCTTTTTTTTATCTTTCATTCTCTCTGCCAGATCTCTCTCTCTCTTCTTCTTTTTTTCTCACCCAAATCTATTTGAAATGGTTTTAAGATTTTCAAAACCATTGGATATTTTTCAAATTCTTCTAAAAAAAATTGTATGATGTTCAAAAATTTTATGGTTAATGGCCCAAATGTTTCTTTTTCGATCTTTTTGTAGCTTTTAAAAGTTTTTCTAAATGAAAAGTTCAAAAAATAACCCAAAAATAAATTCATACAAAAACTACTCATCCCGTGTATTTTGCTAATTTACTGATGTTTTAATTTAAATTAAAATGAAATAAATTATTAAAAATATTCTTATTGAACTAGAGTTTCAAACACATTGTTATGTTCAAGATGTAGGTAAGTGTAATTTGATGGTGAGATTTTTTATAGTCACTGTGTCAAAGAAAGAATGAACAGTGAATATAGAAAATAAAACTTTTGAAAAAACACATGTCCCTCATTAAAGCACGCCGCCCTCAGTGAGGGCCGAGTGCTTTAGTAAGGAATGAGAGTTTTAGTGAGGAACGGGTTTGATTTCAATGGTTTTATTTTTTACTTTCACCAAATTTCCTTCTTTCTTTGACATAGTCATTGACAAAAATCTCTCTATCAAATAACACTTACATCCTTAATATAACAAAGTGTTTGAAACCTTTAAACTATACATAATTTTATTTTATATTAAAACATCATTAAATTAGCAAAATACATGGGAAAGCTAGTTTTTTTCCGAACTGGCTCACGGATTAGGCCAGGCGCGATCCCAGGCGCCTGCTGATGCTTTTTTTTTTTCCGAACAGGCTCACAGATTAGGCCAGGAGCGACCCCAAGCTCAACCCCAGGCGCCTGCTGATGATGTTTTTTTTTTTTCCGAACTGGCTCACAGATTAGGCCAGGCGCGACCCCAGGCGCAACCCCAACCGCCTGCTGATGCTTTTTTTTTTTTCCGGACTGGCTCACAAATTAGGCCAGGCGTGACCCCAGGCGCCTGCTGCTGCTTTTTTTTTTTTTTT
>QANX01002581.1:0-26361 GCA_003254975.1 Ochetophila trinervis | reverse complement strand
AGTTGAGCTGGTTTTTTTAGTTAAATCTCTTTTACGTATTAGCTGGCAGACATGGAGGAATTTGATAGGTTGAGTTGAGAGTTAAAAATTGCTAATTGAATCATTGGTGACAATCATAAATGGCTCATTGATTTAATAAGCTGCCATGAGTTTACTATTCATCATTGGTGACCATAATGGCTCCAAAGTTCGAATGGTTCAAGATATCAGCTTAAGGGTGCGTTTGTTTCACCGGATAAGGAAGGAAGATTGGATTTCTATATCTGGTCTAATCTTTTATCCGGTATTTGGCACTGCCATTGGAATAGGATTAGGAAATCCTCCCTCTTATCCCATCCGGTCGCTTATGTTAATTTTTAATCCCGCAGAAACTCATGGAATTAGAAGACCTGGACTGGGATTCGAAGAAATCGGTTCCTTCAACCGAGCTGCTCCCTCGTCCGTTCTAAATATCTAAAAATCAGGTTTGAATTTGCTTCATCGGTAGCCATTTTCTTTTCTTTTCGGAATCTTCTTCAATCTGCTCATGGGATTTTGATGGGGGTAAATATAGCTTCTCTGCCCCCAAGACCCATCTTCCTCTTCCACCTCTCTCACTCCTCCTTAAATTATGTTCTCTCTCTCTGTTTTTACTTCCCCTTATATTCCTCTCTTCCATTCATCATTACCCACTATTCATTTCTCTCTCTCTCTCTTTCCCTCAATATTAATTTTAATATTAATTCGATGGCTCCAGCTTTGGAGGTCCAAGAAGGAGAAAATGCACTACCTTTTAACAATCCCACTGATACCAATGAAGTTCCTCCTCGCAAATCCAAAGTCACCGTCGTTGGCAGTGGCAAGTGAGGCAGTGTCGCTTCCAAGCTCATTGCTACTAATGCCCTCGCCCTCACTTCTTTCTATGGTATCATTTTCTATATATATATATATATATATATATATGTGTGTGTGTATGTATTCATATTGTCTCTATTGCCTATTGTTGATGTTTTTGTGGGTTTTCAATTTTGCTTTCTATTGAATGACAAATCTGAATTCTATCAATTCCATGGTCGGCAACCAAAAGCAATTTTTAATGCTTTTTCTGTTTGTATTTTTTTCTCAATTGAAAATTCAGATGAAGTGAGGATGTGGGTTTATGAGGAAACATTACCATGTGGAGAGACGCAGATGCAGAGGCTATTTCCCTCATTAAAGGAATGGAAGTCAAGATGGAAGGTCCATGCATTATCTCTGCTCTCATTTCCCAACATTTGGGGATTAATTGTTGTGTCTTGATGGGGGCAAATATAGCTAATGAGGCAAGTTGCTAGAGTTTTTGTTTAGTTTGTTAGAGCATCTCTAATGTAATGTGAATTGCTAAAATTAACATGCTACATAATTAAATATAGACATTGTTTTAAAAAAATACACTCCAATGGTAATGTTTAAAATAAATGTCGAGCTGACGTGGCTTGAACATTGTCAAGGAGAATGTCTACTTCTAGAGGCTCTGTCAGACATTGTCAAGTTTCCTACAAAGTAAAATTTACTTTAAAAATCTAATTTGTTCAAAAACAAAAAATATTAAATAAAATATATAATTACTTAATAATCATAAATAGTTTATGCGCACATTATCATTGGAGAATAATTTTTAAATCGAATATGCATTTATGCCATATAAATTTAGACATTGCCTATTTCTATGCCACATATATAGCAATCCACATTCTTCATTGAAGATGCTCTTAGGGCTTAATTAGCCAGTTGATTTCACCATTGGGTTTTTTATTTTTATTTTTGTTTTTTATATATTTTCTCTCTCTCTCTCTCTCTCTCTCTAAATTTTGGAAACTGCTCCTATAGATTGCTATGGAGAAATTTAGTGAAGCAACTGTTGGATACAAAGGAAACAGAGAGATTGCAGAGAAATGGGTTCAACTGTTTACTACTCTTTATTTCATGGTCTCAGCTATGAGTATAAAAGAAAGTCTAAGTGGAAAAAAATTAATGTTATAACTATATCTCATAAATCTTGGAATAGAGATGGTTATCTTACATCCCTAAAGGTAAAGGAAGAATTTAGTAAAATGGAAGCGGTGGAATTTTAAGTATTGCCTTGTAAATATGAATTTGTTGAATAATTTGCATTATAAAGATATTGAAGACGTTCTTCGTTCATTTTTTTTTTTTTGTGTCATATGAAATTAATAGGTTCAAGACATGGAAGAAGTAGAGTTATGTGGGACACTGAAGAATGTTGTGTAGCCTTGAAACTAATATACGGTTATATTCCTTAGTCATCAAATAATCATTGTTGTATCTTCGAACCTTGTTAAAGAACAAGCAAAGATGACAGCATGAGCTTGTTAAGAGAAGCTTGTTTTTGTAGGAACCCAAGGAAGAAACTGTTGGAAGATGCCATAAGGTTTGATCGGAAACTGCTGGAAGATGCCATAAAGATGTCATTAATGTCTTTTGGAATGTGTGGATAAAATAGTGTGTTTGTAATTGTATTTGGCATCTGTTAGTTTGTTATATTGCTTTGAGTGTTAATATGTAGTTTGTAATTGTTTTTGTTGTGGTTGTTATATAAAAAGCTACAGGTGTGAAGTGTAAAAGAATACTACTCTTAATAAATAGAAACTGAACTCTTGGAGAATTTTTGGCAAGTTTTTTCTGTTTGACCTTCTACTTTCCATAATTTGTCTTTTTATTTTTGTTGAAGGATGTGCAGCAATAGCAAAACAAAATTCCAAAGTTGTGTTAAACTTAGACAAAATAAAAAACTTTGAGAATAAGATTGAATAACGGCGGATGCAAGACTTACAATTTGGCATAAAGCTGCTTTAGCAAAAGAATACTTCAATAAAAATTGTGAATTCCCACTTAATTTATAATAAACATTTTTCAAGCTATAGTTATTACAAATATATTACAATATATTTTATATATTATTATTTATTTAAATTAATAATTAAAATACAATCCAGTCCAGTTTGAGACTGCACCAAACATAATATATTAAATTTTGTCATCTAATCCGAAACTAAACCAAACACAGGACAACGTTTGAGAAATCCAATCATGTTTATATCCAATCCGATACAATTCTGTCAGCTATATCCGATCCAATCAAATCCTGTGTACCAAACGGTACCTAAAAGCTTTTATTTAAAAAATGAGTTAAGCTTGAGTTAATGAGGCTCATGTAATATGCAGAGTCAATTTCAAAATTGCTTATGAGTAGTAAAAATTTATAACACATAAAATATTTTGTATTTAATTTTAAAAAATGAAATGTAATAGTAATTAGTGATGCAAACAAATTTAATAAATTAAATGTGCAAAAGTTTTAGGATATATTAACGAGCTGAGCCTAGTTGAGACTGTTAGAGATAAGCCTTAAGGAGTCCTTGTTATTTGATAAACCTTACGTTCTAATCTTTATCTAGTTAGTTAGTAATCTTGATGGCTGTATGTAGCTTTATGAGAATACGTTTTTACACTTTTAGTTGAATCTTAACTTGGTATCAGAGCAGGTTTTTTTTTTCTTCAATCATGACTTCTAGCTCTACGACGTCTCCTTCTAAGTCTACCTCTCAGACGATCTCTCCTTCAGTTTCTAATCTTCCAGGACTTCAAATCACAAGAATGCTTAGTCATCCTTTGGCGACGCAACCAATTTTCTTCAATGGCGCCAGCAAGCTCTTGCTGCAATCAGAGGCAACTGCATGATGGACTTCATCAAAGGACCATCAGATTTTTGAGCAAAAAATAGCAAAATTTTATAAGCTCGAGTGCAGCTTAATCACTTTAAAATTATGCAGGCCAAATTTTAATACTTGAATAAGCTCATTTACGGAAAAATTTTAACTCATGTTTGACATAATTTTTAAAAAGTCAAAAGCAGTTTTTAAAATTTAAAAATTATTTTTAAAAATATTTAGTTAATTTTTTAAAAGTTTTTTTGGTTTTCAAAATTTTTTTTAACCAAAGTTAATAAAGATTTGCTTTTGTAAAAAGTACTTTTAAAAAATATAAAACAAAAATAAAAACTATAGAGAACAAAATTTTAAATCTGACTGTTTTAAAACATTTTTAATAGCTCTGTTGCTAAAAAATTTCTTGCTACTTCAAATAAATATATTATGTGCAAGAGTTATGCTTAAGTGGTAATAAAAAAAATAAAAGCAGTCAAAAAAACTATCAATCTTTTGAAGGTCTGAATCAACAATTTAATTTTTCTCTCTGCTTTCGTTCCCTCCCAAACAAGTGTCTCTCTCTCTCTCTCACTCTCTCTGTCTTTCACTCTCTCATCCTTAGGCGTCTCAACTCTCAATATGTAATAAACAGATACTACACTCTTCAACAAATCGATAGTCAGATCTCGAACTTTTAGTTCTGTGGTCAAGTCGATGAGTTGCGTCTTTAAAATTACAGACTAAAAAAAAAATAAACACAATAACAACAAAAAAAAAATCGATCGTCAGAGGCTCATTAAAAAGCAATTTAATATTTTATTTTTATTTTTCTTTCCCCAACGCGCAATGCGCATCCTCTCTCTTCTTCTTTGGGTGTTGAGCCTCGAAGCAGCCCCACACCACATTCTCTTCCTTCCCTTTTTTAATTTTAGTAAAACATTGTGTTTGGCCCCTCAAAAAATACTTATAAATTTTTAAATTTAATAGTCTAACCTTTTAAATAATTCATTTATAATAAAATAATGTGATAGATAAAAAAAATATAGTAGTTTTGCATTATATATTTAATTTAAATTTTTATTATATATTTATATATTAAACTGTTGATAATCAATCTCATATATTTGTTTTTTAGTTTTAAGTTTGCAATAAATATTATATTTTCATCTTAATAGAATTTTAATTTGTTATTTTTCATTTTAGTTTTTTTAATATTGCAATTAATATATTAAGTTTTTATCTCATTTAATTTTGTAATAGGCTACTTTTACATTTTTTGTCAGAAAAAAATTAGAGTAATACTTCTAACTTATAAATAAATTTAGAATTTAAAGTTTAAGTTTGATGTGTTGTGGCCATAATTTGTAACAAAACCATTTCTTTTTGGAACAGTAATTTTGAATTCGAACCGCATCCCTAACAAAAATAATAAAAAATAATATGTGGAGTATAATGTTTATTTTCTATTGAAATATTTTTTTATCCAAGTTAATATTTTTGAAACCCGCCTTATTAAAAATAGTCTACAAAAACAAGTTCCATTCAAAACTTATTGCTCCAAATCGGCCCTCTTTACTAACATTCTTGGATTCACCCTGGCCAGTAGCCATTGATATTCATTCGTTTAACGAAGATAATTATATATTCAAACGACTATTTTTGAAACCCGCCCTAATTGTCTACAAAAACAATTTCCATTCTAAACTTATTGCTCCAAATCGACCCTCTATACTAACATTCTTGGATCCGCCCCTGGCCAGTAGCCATTGATATTCATTTGTTTAGTGAGGATAATTATATATTCAAACGACTTTAATTAGTCTCGTACATGTGTGTATAAATATATATATATATATATATATATTTCTTTCTTTCTTTCTTTAAAAAAAGATATCGTGGCCAAAAAAATAAAGTAATATCGTAACCTTATAGTGGTCTGATAAAAATGTTGCTGGGTTACTTCTTCTTAATGAATTTAAAACAGGTAGCATTTTTCATATAAATAATGTGGAACGGTAATAGACCTCATTGAGAAATAATAAGAAATAATTATTAAAAGTAAAAACTAAATGAATGATATTTATCATAGTTAGAGTCATTAACTCGTTAAAAATCTCTGCCAAGACAGTTAATTGCCCTTTCAAGTCATAAAGATGATGGGAATGTGCTTGAATTACAGGGCAAGGTTGATAATTTAACATAAACATCTTCTGCCTAACAATAAATTTAACTTCCTTTTTTCGATCTACTTGGCCAACTTGCACCAACCTTTTCACTTTTCAGAATATTCCTTCTGTTTTGGATTCCATACATTCCAACTTCTTAATTGAATAAATACATTAATATGATTATTTACATAAAAAAAACTACCAAACTTTAATTCGAAATAGTTCAGAATAGCATATATACTTGCCAAATTATCGGAGCTGAATAAAATAATGGTTAGCTCCTTCACTTATGATTAATTTAAGTTGTTTATGAAGAATTTATGGTTGAATTGAAATTTGCAATTTTACGTAAAATAAGGGTTAGCTACAAGTTTACACAGCATATAGAGGAAATATAGGCAGAGAAACTAGAAGTTTTTATGCATATTACAGTAGTTGGTTTGTCTCACTCACTTAAAACTCACGTGTTCATCACGAGAAGCTATTAGTTGTTAATATTTCTGTTAGGAGAGTTGTTATTAAGTAAGCCACGTGTCTCTGTTAGGTTGGTGATTATGGCAGTACTGTTTACGTTGTATATAAACCGTGGCTTTCTCTGTTGTAATCATCTTGTGTTCATTAAGTAAAAGCTTAAGCTTCTATAAGAAGTTTTTCTCTGTTTTAGTTTTCTTTCCTTTTCCTTTTTCTTGCTTTCCAAACAGAAGCTAGGTTAGTTCTCTGTTTCTTATCTTGGTATCAGAGCGAGGATTCCATGGCGGAAAATACTTCAATCCTTACTGTATCACCATTCTCAAATTCTATTATCAAGTTGGATGATTCCAACTTCTTTGTGTGGAAGTCTCAAATCATACCGGTTATCAAAGGTCACCGGATGATAAAATTTCTTCAATTTCCTTCGTTTGATGATTATCAAAGTCATCAATCTCACAATACAGCTTCTTTAGAAAATGTTACTAGAAGTGCAACGCAGAGTTCTAGTCTGGATCAGTTCCGTGAAGATTGGGAACTACAGGATCAATTTTTGATCGGATGGCTCGAGGAACTATAGTCAAAGAGGTCATCGGTCACTTCTTGGATAAAGAAACTACATTTGGCTTGTGGACTGCAATCATCAATAGGTATGCAGCTCCTTCCCCTAGTAGAATTCTTCATTATCGAAGATTGCTGCAAACCACAAAGAAACATGGAATTTCAATTGATGCTTATTTGCTTAAGATGAAGAATATTGCTAGCAAACTTACTGCTGCAGGGGATGTAGTCTCTGAAAGGGATTTAGTCATGAATATTTTAGCTGGTTTGAGTCCTGAATTTAAACCAACTTCAAACATTCTTGAAATGAGGCCTGAGCAATACACGTGTGAGGATATTCAATATCATCTTTTGACTTTTGAGTCTAAAATTGAGGAAGAAAATGCTATTGTTAATTTTGAGATTTCACATAAGGCAGCTCATTTGGTTTCAGAACATTCCAGTGTTTGTCAAACAGAAAAATTGCCTTCCCCTGGAAAGTCACATTCTGTGTCAGAAAATACTCAGTTGTTGACATCTGCATGTGGTAATGTACATTCTGGTTTTTGTTGTGATCATCAACCTGTCATGCCATGTTCTCCACAATTACCCTCCATAAATACACAGTCTCTTCCTTGTAATATGTGTGTGTCATCTTGCTATAATTCACATCAACTGTCATCATGTTCAAATGGACAAATTTATCACACTATGCAACAACCTATGCAACCAGCAGTTGGAAAAGGTTCTGGTAAGTTTTATCGTGGCAGAGGCAGAAGCTATTATAATGGTCGTTTTAATGGTCATTCTTCCAAGCCAACCTGCCAACTATGTGGTGTATATGGACATGTAGTAGCTAATTGCTACTATCGTTTTGATTCAAATTTTATGAGAGGCTCAGCTTCCTTTCGACCTCGGACATCTTTTCACAATCAGATGTCGTCTCAAATGTATCCCAATCAGATGCCATCTCAAATGTATCCTTCTAGAAGTCCTGAAGCTATTTTTGAAGGATCTACTTCTACTCCTCAATTTCCTCCTCAGACTGCTCACTACCAAGCTCCTCAGCAGTCTCATTTTGGTCCACAACATGCTCAATTTCCTAATTCAAGTTCTGAGTTTTACAAGCCTCTAAGTTCTTCTCAGGGACTTTTAACTTTTACTCAACCTGATTCTCATACTGAAAATGCACCAGTTGTGGTTATGTCCGAAAAGTTTGCAGGGGCATGTCAAACTGCCTCTCCTTTGCTTCTAACAGATCAGTCTTGGTTCCTAGACAGTGGTGCTACAGATCACGTGATGGCAGATAGTGAAGCTTTGCTTCAGCAAATTGAATACAAAGGTGGCAACAAATTAATGGTGGGAAATGGTCAACATTTGGACATTACTCATGTTGGTAAAACTTCTATTTCCACTTGTCATTTTGATATTCATTTGATTGATGTGCTTATTGTGCCTGGAATAGCTAAGAATCTGTTAAGTATTTCAAAGTTCACAAAAGACAATAAGCTAAGTGTGGAATTTAATTCTACTTGTTGTATTATAAAGGATCTTCAAGGCAGACCACTTCTTAAGGGAATTTTTGAAGGGGAGCTGTATAAACTGACTTCAATGCCTCTTTCCAAAAATTCTAGAGCTTCTTCCAGTCTTCTTGCAACATCTTCAATGCAAGCAGCCTTCCCATCAACTGTACCTGCTTCTCAGATTTCTTCAACTCACTCTACCTTTCAAAATAAACTTTGTCATTCTACTTGTGTTGATCAAAACAATAATTCAATTCAGTCTTGTACTTTCAATTCACCTAAGTGTACCTTGTCTTCTTTCATATCTCCTTTTGCAGAAAACTCAAATTGTAAATCTCTTTGTACTTCCTCTTTGTCAAATAAAGTTGATCTTCCAGACTATTCTACTTCTTTTGTTTTATCTTCGGGTCAATTGCCCTTTGTTAATGTCATTTCATCTTCTCATTCAAAAATTGATCTTAACATTCTACATCAACGTTTAGGACATCCTTCACATGCTATTCTTACAAAAATATAGTTTTTTAACAAAAATGCAAAATCTGAAGGCATACCTATGCATTTCTGTGAAGCTTGTCAATATGGCAAACAACATTTAGTTTCTTTCCTTGCTTCTAAAACTAGAGCTTCCAAACCACTTGAGTTAATACATACTGACCTTTGGGGGCCTTCTCCTGTTAAGTCCAAAGATGGTTTCAGATATTATATTCAATTTCTAGATGATTACTCTAGGTATGTTTGGATCTATCCCCTTAATCTTAAATCTGAAGCTATTTCTATGTTTCTTAAGTTTCAAAAATTGGTTGAGAGGTATTTTGAAACTCAAATTAAGATTGTGCAATCCGATTGGGGTGGAGAGTATAGAAATTTTCTACCTATTCTTGCCAAACTAGGAATTCAGTTTAGACATCCCTGCCCACATCTACATGCTCAAAATGGTAGAGTTGAGAGGAAACATAAACACATTGTGGAAGTTAGACTTAGCTTGTTAGCTCAAGCTAAAATGCCACTTCTTCATTGGTGGGATGCCTTTCGTTGTGCTGTTTATATAATAAACAGATTGCCAACTCAAGCTCTCAATTTCAGTATTCCCTATCAACTTTTATTTCATAAACCACCTGATTACTTTTTCTTTCGTGTCTTTGGTTCTGCTTGTTATCCTTTTCTCCGACCCTATAATAGACAAAAAGTCCAGTTTCATTCAGCTAAGTGTGTTTTCTTAGGGTACAGTCCAGATCACAAGGGTTACAAATGTCTTCATTCCTCGGGCAGGGTTTACATTTCAAAGAGTGTGATTTTTGATGAGTCAGATTTTCCCTTTCAAACAGATCCTTCATATAAATCACTTTATGGTATTACTTCTCCTCTTGATTCCACAACAACTTCTTCACAACCTCTTTTTGTTCTTCATAGAACTGAAACACCTATTTCTAGAGTTGCTTCACCATCTTTAATATCAAGTCCTATTTCAGGTCACTCACCAACTTCCTCATCTTCACAGACAGATAATGTATCTTCTCATCCTCCATCTTCAACTTTGCCATCAGCTCCTACATCTCCTTTACTTTCAATTCACTCACCAACTTCTTCATCTATTCAAACAGATAATCCATTGGTCATTCCTAGACAGCATTGTCAACCTAGTCATTCAATGACTACTCGTTCTAAGTCAGGAATCTTTAAGCCAAAAAGCTTTACTATTCACACCAAATATCCCATAGCTCCTCCTTGTTTTTCTTCGATACCTGAACCTACCTCAGTTTCAAAAGCTCTAGATGATCCCCAATGGAAAGAGGCTATGAATAAGGAGTATGCAGCTCTTCAAAAGAATAACACTTGGCAGTTGGTTCCTTATCAATCAGGCATGCCTTTAGTTGGCAATAAGTGGGTTTTTAAAACGAAATACAAGGCTGATGGTTCAGTTGAAAGGCTTAAAGCTAGATTAGTAGCTAAAGGGTTTCATCAAACAACCGGGGTAGATTATAGTGAAACCTTCTCTCCAGTGGTTAAGCCGGCTACAATCAGAATTGTTTTAAGTTTGGCTTTGTCCAATAATTGGCAAGTAAGGCAGTTTGATTTCAATAATGCATTTCTGAATGGTGAGCTTCAAGAAGATATCTTTATGGAACAACCTCAGGGTTTTGTCAACTCTCAAACACCTCATTATGTCTGCAAGCTCTCTAAAGCTCTTTATGGTTTGAAGCAAGCCCCGAGGGCTTGGTTTGACGAGTTGAAACAGCTTCTTCTTCAGTTTGGTTTTCAGAATTCTCAAGCTGATACATCTCTGTTCATTTTGAAATCTGAAAAGGCTTATGTGCTCATCTTAGTTTATGTTGATGACATCTTGATTACAGGAAATAATAATCAGTTCAATGTTGGTCTTATTGATCAATTAAACAAAGTCTTTTCTTTGAAAGATCTTGGTGAGTTACACTATTTTCTTGGCATAGAAGTTAAAAGAGTTGGTTTTTCTATGATTTTGACTCAACAAAAATATATTTCTGATCTTCTTAAGAAAGCAAAACTAGATGGTGCTAAACCGATTTCAACACCAATGTGTTCTAGTACCAAGCTGTTTCAGTTTGATAGTGATCCTTATTCAGATATTGCTGTTTATCGAAGTGTAGTAGGGGCTCTTCAATACTTAGCTTTGACAAGACCTGATATCTCCTACAATGTCAGCACCTTAAGTCAATTTCTTCATAGTCCAACTGTTCATCACTGGGAGGCTTGTAAACGAGTCCTTAGGTACCTAAAAGGAACCATTTCTTATGGTCTTCGATTACAAGCATATACTGTTTTACAGGTTCAGGGGTTTGCTGACTCAGATTAGGCAAGCAATGTTGATGATCGACGATCAGTAAGTGGATATTGTGTATATTTCGGTTCAAACTTAGTATCATGGAGTTCAAAGAAGCAGCATGTTGTGGCTCGCTCAAGCACAGAGGCTGAGTACAGGGCTTTGGCTCATATTGCTGCTGAAATTTGCTGGTTGCAAAATTTATCACAGGAACTTTAGTTTTCATTGGCTTGCCCTATTGTATGGAGTGATAACACTGGAGGGCAGCTTTGGCAGCAAATCCAGTGCTTCATGCAAGGGTTAAACACATTGAAATTGACTTACATTTTGTGAGGGACAAAGTTTTACACAAAACTTTAGAGATTAGATATATTCCAACAAATGAGCAAGTAGCTGATATCTTTACTAAACCTCTTGGTATTGCCCGATATATTTACTTGAAAAGTAAACTTCACATTGAAGATCAGTAGTTCTCAGCTGAAGTTCAGTCTCCTCATTTTATTTTTCTTCCTGTTAATTTTGGTTAAGATGATGAAGTTTGTTGTCGAGAAGAGGCAAAAGCAGAAGAAGTTTCTTCTGAGGGGGCATATTAGTTCTCAGCTGAAGTTCAGTCTCCTCATTTTATTTTTCTTCCTGTCAATTTTGGTTAAGATGATGAAGTTTGCTATCGAGAAAAGGCAAAAGCAGAAGAAGTTTCTTCTGAGGGGGCATATTACAGTAGTTGGTTTGTCTCACTCACTTAAAACTCACGTGTTCATCACGAGAAGCTATTAGTTGTTAATATATCTGTTAGGAGAGTTGTTATTAAGTAAGCCACGTGTCTCTGTTAGGTTGGTGATTATGGCAGTACTGTTGACGTTGTATATAAACCGTGGCTTTCTCTGTTGTAATCATCTTGTGTTCATTAAGTAAAAGCTTAAGCTTCTATAAGAAGTTTTTCTCTGTTTTAGTTTTCTTTCCTTTTCCTTTTTCTTGCTTTTCAAACAGAAGCTAGGTTAGTTCTCTGTTTCTTATCTATGCACAATGCTAAATTTTAAACCAAGTCAGTGGCATGCTAAACCAGTACAAATCAATGGCTAATATTGTAACACAATGTTCATAGTTCAGTAGTTGGCTATGAAGCTATAATAACACAGCCTACTTCCAACCTCAATATAAAACATGACGTGTATGGACGATGTATCTTATGGAGGAGACAAACTCAAGTACCCCAAAGAATGAAGCCACTCAGTACACCTGCATATCGGAGAATGAAGCCACTCAGTACTCCTGCATAACATTTACAAACTGGAATTTTTTACGTCAGACTCTTTCTTTACATTAAATGTGGAAAGCAATTATACATGGCGCAAAGTAAGATGTAGGAAAACTGAGTGGGTTCGTACTTGAATTTTGGATATGACTAAGATGATGAAGCTGCAGCATCATTTTTTATCTCACTTTCATGGCGCAAGCTGAATTCTCTACTGTAAGCTGCCTTGGCACCCTGAGAAGTTGTTTAATTAGATAAACCTGATGATCTAAACCATACATCTACAGCTCTAAATTATCCAGTCCGAAATTCCTAACACAATATTGAAGCTAAAGAGCATAAAAACATGCAGAGGAAACAAATACTTACTTGGAAGATTGTTCCAAGCTTTTTCAATGCTTCAGCCCTAAGCTTCAGAACTTCTTTGGATTCACTGGGGTCTCGAAGGACCTAAAACAGAGAAAGATTTGGTATATTATTTATTTGATATATAAATCTCTATTGCAAAACTTCTTTGTATTATTGAAGGTTTAGCCTATAATAACCATGTGTATCCACTCATGTTCCAACAAGAAAAGCGCGGCATGATCAATTTCACATGCTATACAAGTAAATTATAGGAAGAGATAATTAGCATAATTAATAGTGAAGAATTGAAACCCTCGTGCTCATTTTGAATGGGGTTTTCCACGAGCAACGAAACAATTATTTGCAAGTCTACCAGCATCATCATCATCCCCAAGTAAATAAAACTCAGTCGATCATTTAAACCTTACAATAGTGACATTACTCTTTCTAATTGACAATTTTTCTATCCTTTTAACCCCAAAGAAGTGAACATTATATAATTAATGATAAAAGTGATCTGCTCGATTCTGTCTAGACTGATCTCCTGCATGAGTTTTATGAGTTGTTACATGCCATAGCATGTATTCAACTAATCAAACAAAATAAACCTAGCACACAACCCAAAATTACCTTCATCATTGAAGAAAGTTAAAGCCCATGGAATGAATTAGTTCAATTTTAAAGCTAGAGAAAAGAGATTCTGAAACTCACTGCTTGGCAGACATGTGATAAAGTTGACTCGATATCAACCACATTGATCTGCCATAGAGAATTCAGCATGGCATCCTTCTTATCTTCAATGGCTTTCACTAAGTTCTCTTCTTTGTTTTCTCCTTGGTTTAACTTCTTCAGCTCTTCCTGAATTTGAATTAAAGATACAGCACCTACAAATTCAGAGAAGCATTAGTAGGTCGGGTTCATGAGAAATCTAAAGTTAAATAAAAGGATAGACAATGCACCTGAAGCTGCCATGACCTGCGACTTTATCTGATGCCCTTTATCCCGTACCCATTCTGCCAGAAATGGTACCTTCATATATCGTTTGTCCTTTCCAAGTTCTCTTGCAGCTTTCCTTGTGTAAATATAACCAATGGTATGCAACATAGCCTCACCAAAAGCTGATTCAAAAAGCACTTAAGGGTTAATAGCAAATTGAAATAAACAAAAAGATATATTAATTTATGGTATTGGTAGTTAGCATCTGAACTTAAATTCATTGCTCCGAAGCAATAAGGGCAAATCTCAATCAAAAAAATTGGACTGTCCTATTAATAAAACTCAGCTCATTGGCAGCAAGACTAATTGCCCAATGACCAGGATAGGTGTCTTGAAAATAAAGAAATTCACACAATCAAAACGCAGGACCTTTTCTTTTCTAAATTTTGCTATTTTACAAATATAGACTAGGGATCACTGTGTATTTCACTGACACAAGTCTCACACTGTTAAGCACGTTCACAGATCTGATTCTAGTTTAAATGAAGAGTTCTTTGTCAAGATATTTGAAAAGTCAACGATTCCCATGTTTGAGAACCTTTTAGAGGATATTTATATAGTTTTTACAAAATGAAAGGTTTACCAGCTTCTGAGAGACGCTTGGCTTCTGAATTTGCCCAGTTTATAAACTCATCTTTCTGATTTAGAACAAATGGTTGAAGGCGATCTTTCAAAGTTCTTATAAGCTTTTCTTCTCTTTCCTTTTGCAATGCCTGCAATAAGAAGAAGATTATTGGTCACGAATGTTAAAAAATTCCACATATTGCTAACACTGTTGGGAAAGGCATACCTTGATTTTCTCTTGTATTCTGAACTTCCGGACTTCAGGATCCTCTGAATCTTCTTCAATATCAGCAGATGACAAAGAAGCCAAAGCAAGTTGACCAACATATTCGTCAAAGAATTCACTCCCGAAAAGCATCCCAAATACAGCTGCAGGGTCAACCATGGAGTCCCTGTATAAGGGAAACGTATTAATAAATATCCATATGTATTTTCCATACACTTTATACTTGAATGGAAAGCAAAAGGTGAAATATGAGAAAGGAAGCTTTAATAAATAAGCCATTTGGAACCAATCTGATGGTATTGTAACTTATTCAAGAGACTATATTTCCAATGAAAAGAACAGGACAATGACAAATCAGTCAGAAAGTGGAACAAAAATTCTGGTACACGAATGTTAACAACTTAAAAAAATGATCAAAAGTATGTTTCTTTTAGAAGCTCAACAACACTTTTATCAATAAATACAGCAAACTTCACAGTGCCAAAGGAAGAAATCATCTTGGCAGATTTATCAAAAAACTCAAGTAAATCTATAATTAAAAACAAACAAATAAGTCACAAGTTAATATTTCCAGAAGGTGCATCATGCCAAATATGTTATAAAGAAACTGAGCAACAGACATAAATGCTAATAGGATTCTTGTAAATATTCCCAAGTTTGTATAAACTTACTGCTGTACTCCTGCCTTTCCATTTTTGTCATATGCTTCACGCTTAGCAGGATCACTTAAAACTTGATAAGCTTCACCAAGAGCCTTCACACAAGTATTATGATGAGGAAATTAAGACAGAAAGATTAAAAGAATTAAAAAGTAGAGCAGTAGAGCAGCACAAGTTGCTAAAAAAGTGAATTTATAATCACCAAAAAGAAAAAAAGAAAAAAAAGAAAAAGAAAAAAAAAACAATTAAAATAAATAAAACAAAAAGTGCATTTACAAGAAAGATAGGTAAGTGAAACATAAACATCACCTAACTGAATCTAGCATAGAATTTTTTTAAAAGACATAAATTTTAGTTCTTTGATAAGGAAGCTTCAAACTTTCGTAAGTGTAAAATTTAGTTTATAAGTTTAACTACATTATACATTTCCTCCTTCATAGAGTATTAAAAATTTAATAGCTTAATCAGTATACCTGGAAATTTTCAGCAGCTTTTGGATCCCCATGATTTTTATCTGGGTGAACTATCCTGGCCTGTAAAGAATACATAAAACCATAAGGTAACTATAGAGATGCACTATCATCTTAGTACTTTTCTCCTTGCTATAAAAGTTTATAACAGGAAAATTTTCAAATCCTTGAAAGTGAGAACTAAATCACGTAAAAGTCTTAAAGCAGAAAGTAAATTATATAAGATCTATACTAACATTTGAAGAATGCTTTTCGTACTTTGTCCTATGAAGGATTTGAAGCTACGGGCAATTGCAATTTCAAGAATTTATCATGTGACATGAAAATTGCTAGATATTCTATATAAGTAGGTATCATCAGGCTGCAGTGTGATGACTGAAAACGACAACTAATGCATATGGATTAACCCAAGCGGAACGCAAAGTCATTACTCCAAGCTATATGCTTTAAACAATTCAGTTAACCCCCATCCAATAAATCTAAATACCAGAGCACTTCACCGGGATCTAAATTAGCAACCACAAAGTCAGAAACATTTTCTTAACAAAATTTTAATAAAAGGGACTTCCAAAAACTAATAAGGACCCAAGTTTAGTAAGGGTAATTAGCTATCTAAGCATCTCCAATTTCAGCTACTAATTCTGCTTTGAAATTCCAACAGCAAAAACAAAATGCATTCTAAAACCCCATAAAGTAAAAAATCTGAAGAAATTGGAAACTAATTTACCTTGACATAGTAAGCCTTCTTGATCTCAGCGGGGGAGGCGTCTACTTTGACACCCAATGTATCATAATACGCAGTTTCCTTCACCATGATTCTTAACCGACAAACCCTGAGTAACAGATTTACAAAAAGCACATGCAAAAGAATGAATTATTCAAAAAGTATACAAATAATCGACAGCCCTATAGCAGCTACCCAATTCTAGGGCTATAACAGATTTATAAAAAGGAGCACCCTTTCTCACCCCCCAAAGTAAAAATGCCAAAAAAAAAAAAAAAAAAGATTCATAATCAAAGAACGAAGAAAAAATTAATAAATATATATGTAATAGTGGAACAAATACGAATATGATTTTTTTTTTTAGAAAAAAAAAATGAAGAAGAAGAAGAAGCTTATAATAGTTGAACTAGATCTAAGAGAAAAATACAACCACCCAGATACAAGTAAATAGAACAGACAGAAAAAAACTAAGTAACAGAACCGTTAATTTGAAAAATAAATAATGATGGAATCTGGAAAAGGAAACAAAATAAAGGATCAAAAACTTACGAGCTCTATAGCTGAGGTTGGTTCAGTAGTTAACAATTTAAGAGCAGGAAATGAAAACGGGCAGAGTCTCAAATCTCAATGTTAATATTATGATTTGGGTTTTCTGTATTTGATCATTATTATTTGCTATCTCGAAAAAGTATTGTATTACCGTTATGTTTTTTTTCCTTTTCAATTATCAAAATAAATTTAAAAATTTAGTGCCACATAATAAAAAAATAATAAAAAATATATATATTTTATATAATTATTATTATATCACTTATAATATAAATTTAAAAAATTATAATCACATGCTTATATATTACTTTCGTATAAATATTATTATGTTTCTAATAAAAAATAACTTATAACATTATGTAGCATATAAAAAAAAAGGTTTTTTCTTTCTTTGACAGGTAGATAGATATGTTTCGCGGGGACAAGTGAAAATGCAGAACCAGCTACGACGTCGTAAAGGTGTTTCCTCCAAAGCAACACTTTGATTGAGGGGCGTTTTGGTAAATTGACGATGGGACCTTCCAGCCGACCATGGACAAGCTCGACCAGACACGGTCTCTGTGACCCCTTTTAGAACTTTTCTTAAGAGGAAGGTTGAACGAAGTTTCCACCTAAAAATTATTATAAATTATAAATTTCGTTAAAAGGGGGAAAAAAAATTATATCTCAAATGAACGCAATTTATGTCATTTTTAGCACAAAAAACACAAGAGCTACACAACAAGAGTGCATCCAGCCATAGATAGCAAAGTTTCACATAAATTGAGTCCAAATTACAAGGTAAAAACAGAAAATTACAACTGCATGAAAGAGAATTCTTAGCTAAAGAGTCAGCAAAATGATTAGAATTCCACTTGAGAGGTAAGATTTAGGCAAATGCTCACAATGTTCTCTCTAGAATTCCAACCGCTAGGATCTCTATTGGAGAGGACTTGCTTAATCCCAAACAAGGCATCAGAAGAGAAAAATATATTATCCCAAGCTTTCCGAAGCCTTCGCCTCTACCTCAAAAGGTGTGGAGGCCTTAACAAAACAAGTATTTGGTCAGACAAGCAAACCAAAATCACACGAACACCCAGGGCCAGCGCTGATTGATGTCATCCTGTAATACTTCTCCACACAAAAGATGTTAGTTGGTCTGCATTCTAAAAAGGACTTATGCCCCCTATACTTAGCCTTTAGAAGCTTTGTCCGAAGGCTTTCCTCGCCAATTGTCAACTTCGAGCCAAGCTTTGCTAACATGGCAGAGTTGTTGTACTTAAATCTGTGAAAGCCCAGTCCTCCCAATTTCTTGGGTTTACAGATATCCTTCCAAGCTTTTAAAGCAAAGAATCTGTTCGAGCTCGGCTTTGATTCCCACCAAAACATTCCAATGAGCCCATCCATTTCATTACTAAGACCTTTTAGGATTCGAAAATTAGCCATTTGAGGATAGCTTGAATAACTGATTTTATAAGTGCACTTTCCCAGCTTTTAAAAGAATGTGACGATTCCAACCCTTCAATCTCTGATCACCCTATCCTTAAGAATCTTCAAGTCCTTAGTCTTATTTCGGCTAAACACCAGATTGTTCCCAAGATAGAAAAAGTCTGCAGTCATCTCTTTAAATAGGGATAGCAGTTTGTCTTATGTTCCTCGATCTCCGCGGGGATCCGCTTTTAATAAGGTGGAAAATTCTTGGATAAATGAAAAATCGGAGCAGAAACAAGATGAAGATATTTGTTCCAGTGGGGAGACGAAGAATGTAGTATTCGCCTTATATCTGCCTAGTTTATATTACATAAAATATTATTACTGAGCGTGTGTTTTACATTTTTGTTTTTTTTTGTCTTATTTTAATTTTTAGACTTATATTTTCGTATCAACGTAAATTTTTTTTAAAATTTCCGTTTGAACCATTGAAAAGAACGTGCAGTTTTAAAAGTAAAATTGTAATTTCATAGATTCCTAAACTACAAATTTACACTTTTATCCTAAATTTTTTTTTTCATACTTTGATTTTCAAACAAATATTTCACTTAAATAAGCTTACATATGAACTCACGCTCACACCTATCTCAATCTCACTCACTTTCCTCCATGCAAGGTTATTTTTTTTCTTTCTTTCTCTATCTTCATTTGCAGATACAAAAACAAATAAAATTGATCAAAAGTGTTTTGATTTTGAAAAAAAAAATTGTAAAATATTTAATGTGTTGGAAGTTAAGTTTGAATAACTAAATGGTAGTGAATCTGCATAGTTGATTGTATTAAACAACATTGTTTTAGTTTCTGGCATTTAGTTTTAAAAGTCATTAAAAATTAAAACGACATCATTTCAGTCATCATCAAACTTGGAATTGGTTAATGGGTCGTCTTGTTTCATAATAAACAGGCCGCGCAACCCCTATCCATACCCGACTGGATATTTCACCTATGACCACATTTTCTAGTGATTTTGGTACTATTTGTTTCATTTTATTAACATTTATGACATAATCTATGCATTGATTTGGCGACATGTCGCCTGAAAATGAATATACAAGCTTAATATTTAACCATCGATGGATTTTTACTTTTATTATGTTTTTCATTCCTCATAATTTTCTCTATTATTTAGTTATTCAAGTTTAACTTCCAACACATTAAATATTTCAAACAAAAAATTCAAAATTAAAACACTTTTAATCAATTTTTTTTTTGTATCTGTAAATGAAGATAAAGAAAGAAAGGAAAAGAATAACCTTGCATGGAGCAGAGAGAGTGAGATTAAGAGATATGTTAGCGTGAGCTCATGTGTAAGCTTATCTGAGTGAAATATTTGTTTGAAAATCAAAGTACGAAAAAAAAGTATTAGGATGAAAATGTATATCGCGATATAGTTTAATGATCTATAGTGATAAAAACTCTTAGAATTACAATGTTACCCTTAAAATTGACATCATGTGCATTGCACGTACTTTTTAACAGTTCAAATGGACGAAAACTTCAAAAAAAAAAACTTACGGTGATACGAGAATATGAGTTTAAGGATCAAAGTGAGACAAAAAAAATTTTAGAACAAAAGTGTAAAATACGCTATAGTTTAGAGACCTTAAGTAATAATATCTCTATTATAAATAAAAAAAATTATAATTAATTTTTATACATTTAATTATAAATATTTTTTTGTGTATATTTCTCTAATGTTGGAAATGGAAATAACAACATTTCAAAATTATTATTTTAAAAATTAATTTTTTAATTATTTTTTATAAATTAAATTTTAAAAAATAAATAAATAAATAAAACAATGAGACAGAAAACGAGAACGAGAACAAGGATACCTGCCCTACCCTTTTTCCTGCATAAACTAAGAATGTGGCATAGATGAAGATGAAAAATCTTCACGGAGCAGGGTATGGGGTAGGCTGCCCCGTCCTTGCCTACCCCATTGCCATCTACCTTTTTTAAACCCATACACCCAATATTACATGCTTTTCAAATCTTCCAATGTTTTAGAAAATAAAATGCTTGATTTTTCAATAGCAGCTTCTTATCTGTTTGCACAATACATAACCAACAAATCACCCACGTATATAAGATGGGTGATTGTCAAGCCCTTTTACTAACCTTAATTCTAAGAATTCGCCCTTTGTCTTTTTCTTTTGAAAGGAATTTAGTCAAAAACTCAGAATAGAAAATGAAAGTAAAATGACAAAAACTCTCCTTTCTTCAAACCCTACTTGGTGTGAAGCTCCTAACACTCGTCCATTAATCATAATTGATTATTGCACCGTAGAAACACAACTATTAATAAGCTTTAGAACTTTTTTAAAAAACCCCCAAAAATACAGCGCTTTATCAAGAAATTTTCATTCTATACAACCATAGGTTTTTTTCATATTCACTTTTAGAACCATTAAACCGTTTTTCCACGAGATATATATTTTTTTATATTTGTGAATCACTATTTAGGTCACTGCAGTATTTTTAGCGATGCACTTGACTTTCAAAAAAATATCTCTTATTCATTGATATAAACTTCTCTATAATACTATGCAACCTCTCAGTTAAGATTTTTTAGACCAAATTGTGCACGAATAAATAATACTAATAAAAAGGGAAAAAAATAGAGAGGCATAAATGAGTCAAACTTAGAATGCATGTAATTTGGTATTTGAATTCCACTTAAAAAATAATAAAATAGTAGTATATGTCTACAAAAACATAAAATAGCACTTTTATATCTAAAATTTTACACAAGAACAAAAACAAAATCAATATTTTTTTTATACATATTGTTTGAGCCATGCAAAATTATTAGCTTTATGGATGAATTATAAGAAGAATGATTTTCTGTTAGGCCTAACAGCTGGAAGAACAATCGTCGTTGGGCCATATTGAGTATAGGAAGAACAATATATGTTGGTTCGTCAGTTGGAACACTGAAATCTGTCGTTCCATTTTTCAGTTGAAATGCTGAAATCTGTCGTTTCATTTTTGTGTTGGAACAGCGAGATTGTTTGGAAGAATTTAACTTGGAATAAAAGTCTAATTGCATTGGGTTTATTCTCTATTGGTATATTGTTTTTCATATAGGAGTTTCATTCCAAGTGAGATTGCAATACCAAGAGTCATATTCCTACTAGGATTAAAGATTGTCAAAGGCTATATAAAGTGATCTGAATTTAGATTTTCTCTCTCTCTCTACACACACAAACATTCAACTTCTCAAGCAAATACTCAGATTTTCTCTACAGAAATCAATATTCAAGCTTTTAAGTTTCTAGAGTTTCTTAGACTTTCAGAATTGTTACACTTTAATTTTGTTTAGTCTTTTCATCATTATTTTACTCGAATTTTATTTGTAAAGTCCTTTTAATTGTTAAGGGAATAAAAGAACTTATTGGAAATTAGTTCCCTATTTCTAAGTACAATCGTTTGTTAATTTCAAATTCGCGCATTATTTTTATTATTATTTTTTTTACATTATCATAATTTAAAAGTGGCACACTCATAGACGCTTAGGGACTGATTGTTGATCCAAAATCGTCAACATATATATATATGTAAATATATTGTTTTTTAATCACCAAAAATATGTTTTAATTTTTTTTAAGACACAAAAATAAGATAAGAGACTTCGTCTTCATATGAACCCTGCCATTGCCAATTGTCATTTGCAAATTGCAATGCAGAGACCACACGTGACAGTGACACGTCTTCTTTCTTGTCCAAGGAACATACTAGAGAGGTCCAACAATGGAGATCACCACCATGTCCCAAGCCATGCAACTCCACGCCCACATACTCAAGTCGGGTTCGGGCACCCAAACCCGATACCAACAAACTCTCTCCACCCTCTTTACCTTCTCTGCTCTCTCTCCCTCTGGAGACCTCGCCTATGCCCGCCTCATTCTTGAATCCCTCCCGACTCCAAACTCTTACTACTTCAACACCATGATCCGGGCCTATTCCCGGAGCCCCGAACCCATCCAAGCCATCAACCTCTTCCTCTCCAACCTCCAATACCCAATCCAGCTCGCTTCCTGGCCCGATAAATTTACCTACCCGTTCATGCTCAAGTCCTGCGCCCGTTTGAGAATGACCCATTTTGGGAAGCAGCTTCATGGACTTATTGTCAAGTCGGGTTCGTGGTCGGATCGGTATGTCCAGCACTCTTTGATCCATATGTATTGTGTCTGTGGCGAGTCGGGTCTTGCACGCGTGTTGTTCGACGTAATGAGTGAGAGAGATGTGGTGTCGTGGACTTCGATGATAAATGGGTTTGTGGACGATGATAGGCCTCTTGAAGCGATAAGGCTGTTTGAAATAATGATGGAGGAAGGGGTCGAGGTCAATGATGCCACGGTTGTGTCGGTTTTGAGAGCTTGTGCAGACGCTGGGGGTTTAAGCGTAGGGAAGAGAGCTCATGGAGTTGTAATGGAGAGAAAGATTGGGCTGAAGGCTAATGTTAGTACTGCTCTCATTGATATGTATGCAAAATGCGGGTGTATAGAAAGTGCAAGGCAAGTTTTTGATGAGATTGTGGCGAAAGATGTATTCATTTGGACTGCTATGATATCTGGCCTCGCCAGCCATGGTCATTGTCAAGAAGCAATTGACTTGTACAGTCAGATGCAAGAGGCTAGCATAAAACCAGACGAGAGGACAATGACCGCAGTTTTATCAGCATGTAGGAATGCAGGTTGGTTTACGGAAGGAAATGCATATTTGAATAGCATGAAAAAGAAACATGGAGTAAGGCCTACAGTTCAACACTATGGCTGCATGGTAGACCTCCTGGCTAGAGCTGGTCGATTGGAAGAAGCTGAAGAATTTATTAGGAACATGCCCATTGAACCCGATATAGTTCTGTGGAGAGCCATGATTTGGGCTTGCAAAGTTCATAAAGATATGAACAGGGCTGAGCGTTTGATAAGACATCTTGAGCACCTGAAAATTGATTCAAAAGACAGTGGAAGTCTCATACTTATTGGCAATGTGTATGCATCAGCGGGAAAATGGCATGATAAGGCAAGGACAAGAACACAGATGAACAAGAAAGGACTTATAAAGCCACCAGGGTCTAGTAAGATTGAGGTTGATGAGACAATCCATGAATTTGCAGTGGGGGATTCAGGTCACCCTGAAGCAGAAAGAATATATGCAAAACTGGATGAGATAGAAAAGCAACTGAGTAAAGAAGGGTATCAGCCAAACGTTTCAGAGGTATTGCTTGAAATTGAGGATGAGGAAAAAGCTTTCCAGTTGAGTCACCACAGTGAGAAGCTTGCTCTTGCTTTTGGACTTGCTAAAACAAGTATGGAGTCCGAAATACGAATTGTGAAAAATTTGAGATCTTGTGAGGACTGCCATGCTTTTATGAAAGTGGTTTCAAAGACATACCAAAGAGAGATAATAATGAGGGACCGTATACGATTCCACCGTTTTAGAAATGGAGAGTGCTCTTGCAAAGGTCGCTGGTGATATATAGCCTAGAAAGATTCTTTTTGACTGCTTGCAGCTCATGTAGATTTCCAATGAGTGTATGTTAAGGAAGTAGAAAAGAAGCCTAAAATGAAGTTCTCATTGTCTGTATTAATTTCCAAGACTTTTCAACTGATTCTTTGATTTGAAGTGTATTCTAAACAAACTGGGTTACTATGTGGTCAAACCCTTCCTCCATCTTCATGAACAGAAGAATTTCACTGAAAGCAAGTAACTGAAGGATAGAAAAGTAGAAAGAAAAATCTTAGATTTTGGAGAAAGTATTTATTTGGAATTTGATCATGTATAGTTCAGCAGTCAAGAGAATGTTCTCATTATGTGCTCAAAAACTTACGTTGTGACAGTCAGAGAGAGTGAGAGAGAAGACCAATCATTTGCTCTGCTTTATCCTCCTTTTCTGAACGCAATCCTCAGCTTCCTAGTGAAAAAGGGTTGAAAGCCCTTTGACTTTGAGTCCGCATAGGTGTGAGGCTGAACTGTAAGCCCATTAAAAGAAGCTTGCCTTGCAGGGCCAGCATCTTTCATTGGCTTTTACCGAGTCTAGCCAAGCGTGGGCTTCAGAAGAACCTAGTCCTAATTCACCAAAAAAAAAAAAAGAAGTAAAAAATAGAGATGGCAATTTCTTTTGCGGATCTCTGCAGAAATCCAACCCTAATGGGATGGAAAATTCCTTGTTAAACAGAAAATCGGAGATGGAATGGGGCAAATGAGAGGGGACGAGGAATATAAATCCATGCTTTTTAAGTATTTTTATTTTGTTTGAAATAAAAGTATCAACATTTCAAAAACATTATTAAAAAAATAAAAAAAATTTAACATTTATTTTATAAATTAAAATATTTCTTAAAAAATAAACGGAAAAATAGAGAGATAAATGGAGAATGGAGTATAAACTGGAATTAAAAATCCCTGCAGGGCAGAGAACGGGAGAGGTCCCCCTCTCCTTTATTCCATTTTTATGCATTTTATTAAGTTGATTTAAGCAATATGCAATTTTAGATTGTATTGAATAGCTTTTGATCTAACTCAACTACTTTGATTAGAAAAACAAACCAGATTACATTTTTTAGCTTAATCTCAAGCTGAAAAGTGATTTTAATTGAAACCCTTTTTTTTTTAAAAAAAANCACAATTGAAATTTAATACTAAAATTAGATACTAAATTTATTATTATTATCGTTATTTTTTATTTTATTTTTATGTATCTATTTTGATATTGAAAATACAACTCATCTCACTTTACTTAAGAAATATGTGTTAGGTAAGAACACAAAATATATCTATTCAAATTTACACTATCAAATAATATATGGAACTAAGAATTTTGGAAGAAGACTTTATAAGTAAGCGTACGCCGCTTCTTTATATCTTTAATCATTACGTTGTCGGTTTTTGTAAGTATACGGCTCATACACCAAGAATATTAGCACGACCTTACACTCACTCTCTCTCTCTCTCTCTCTCTCTCTATATATATATATATATACTTTTTTATATATAATAATTTTTATTCTAAAGGAAAGACATGTCGAATCCACAAATTTTATGGTATGGATACAAGGCCCTCACTAATAAACCAACCTTCTTGATTTATATATACAAACTTTATGAGTAGTAATTAGTTAAAAAAAAATTATGAGTAGTATCATAAGTATTAATTGAATTTTATTTAATATTAACTATGTTTTCAGATAAAATTATAATCGTTGAAAAATAAATGAGATTCATTTGTAAAAGAAAATGTGGTTTTAAAAAATGATACATATAAATATGATCAATTCTAAATCTTATTCAACTAAATATATTTTGAATTCTAAATCTTATTTGATTAATTAAGCAAGCAAAAACTAACTAGCCTCTACCAAATAAATTATCAAAAAACTAGCCTCTACCAAATCATGTAATTGACTTATTTGCAATTATTATATCTTTTGCGTAAAATAAAAAATAAAAACAATTCACAAGTACCTACAACTACAAGTCATTAGCACCCATGTTATGAACTAAACCTTCTTTATTTTTTAATGATATATTAATAATTAATTAGCTAGTATAATCATTCAATCCTATATAATATTGCTATTAATTTATTACAATCAATTGTGACGAATAAATCTTATCAAATATTAAACTTTGTGGGCATTTTTAAAGTGTTAGATCATTCTCCATCTAACATCATCAACCCGGTCCATATAACTTACTTCATCGAACCAAACTTTTATTTTATTAATAAGAAAAAAATAAGGATCGCAAATATATATTAAACAAAACCAAGAATATAAAACACCTTTATTTGGTTCCTCAATGCATGTGAACCATTGAAGGCCATGGCTGGCCACATGCTCTCACACCCAAAATCCCTTTTATTAGTAATAATATTGTCATTTAGAAGTCCAAACTGTCTTTAGTAGATTCCAAC